>JAAAKG020047092.1:0-18608 GCA_010014905.2 Druon quercuslanigerum
TCTTCCTCCTTTTACGGGTCGGCTGGCATACCAGCTCATTCGTTCCGCTGATACGGCTGGCATACCAGCTGTACTCGTCTGGATCCTAACCCTACTACTTTTTTTTTCTTTTTTTGTTTGTTCGTTTGGACCATGGACGGGCTCCAAGCATGGAAATAGCTAATGACGGCACAAGGCTTTCCGAGGATCTATGTGGCTCCCCCTACCAGCCGGAATTCTCTTACTCCCTCTGGCGGAACTCCTCAGAACTAATCCTTCCCTCTCTCTCTCTCTATCTTATAAGAGAGAACAATCATCAAAATCATGCACTCGACCGAGGAGGATATGTAAGACCATATCAGTTCTTTGCGGATAAATTAAGCTGGAAGTTTTAATATTGTCGAAAATTTTTTAGAAAAAAATTCATTGTCATCTAAAAAAGGGGAAGTTTAACATTGAAATTTTTAAAAAATTTTATTTACATATATAACAATGTAATGTGGTACCAATTTTTTTAAATATAAACTGTAATGATTTAATTTAAAGATTCTGAAAAACCTTGATTTACTTTTCGAAACATCAAATTTAAAGACCAAAGTTCAACCTAATATCACGAATTTTTATCAAAAAGTGGATAATTTTTCAAAAATCGTTTAGTTTTCGAACAAGTAATAAAATTTGTAAACAAAAAGATACTCTTGAGGAGAAAGAACTTATAAAAAAATATGTATATAACCGGAAAATAAATTTCTAACAAGAATGTTAGATCAGGTTTATCGTGGAATATCATTTTGAAAATTCGTTAAATTTTCTATCTAAGACACATACGAAAAACTATTTATAAAATAATTTTTCTAGACAGTCCTATTCATTCTGATACAAGGCAATTAAATTGTACAAAATTTACTAAATCATTACAATTTTCTATGGAAAATTCGTGAAATGTAGCGAATAAGGAACCTGAATCTGCAAATTTAATTTGAACCCATCGATGCCCTGGAATTTTTAAATTATAAAAAAATCTCATGCTTCTTAAGTTTGTTAAACGATCAGTAGGAAAATGTTTTTAAGTTGAAGAAAGACTGTGACACGTTTACAATTTTTAGAACATGACAGTCTTGCTATTTTAATAGAGTTAAGAATGTAAGGTCATCGCATTCCTTTATCAAACTTTTCTATCTTTTACTTTTTCCATTTTCACAGCCTTTTATTAATTATTATAAACTGTGATATTATTATTTTTCGAGGTAGGATAATAATATACTTTCGGCACTAAGTTTTGGGATCGTCAACGTAAGATAATTCAAATTAAATGTTTTGGGCGCCAAATCTTTCATAGATCAACTTAACTCAACAAAACATAACTGAACGTAAGATAATTTTTCAACGTAACGTAAGATAATTAATGTCAACAAATTCAATTAACATAAGATAACATACTCAACGTAAGGTAATTACGATCCCAAAACACAGTGTACCGGGTTTTTACTCGGATAGAACGGCTCAACGCATTTTGGTAGAGGGAGTGGTTCTATTCATTAAAGGTTCCTTAAATTAATAAATAATTACTCAAAGGATCAGTTTAAAAAGGTTTCACAATGCATTTATTCAGAGTTATGAATCGATATAAATCAAAACTTAAGAGTTAAATTTGTGAACAATAACAAAACTCAAGTCAGAATTTCTTAAAATATAAGAATAAAGGTAAAGAATGTAAAATCTAATAACTAACAATTAATGTTAGTTCTCAAACCAACAAAAATCCATGACTCAATACAATAAAACCAACTAACTAAGCAAGCAATGCATTTTAGGCTATGTAAGAAATCAGCAAAAAAAGGGGGCTCAGCGAATAACAATCTTTGGGGAAAATCAGATACAGGGACTCACATTTCAGATAAATGGGGAAAACATCAGCAATAAAGGGCAAAATCTGCAAAAGAATCAAAAAATATATGAAGAAATAAAATCAAAAATTTAACCAAATAAATCAGAAACTACGAAATTTAGCACCATTGCAAGATATATTTACATAAAATAAATAGCCACGTGAACACAGGTTTTACCATAGGAAACAAGAAGACTTTACCAGCTGAATCCTTTAACACTTCCTCGCGATACACGCGTCAACGCGAACCAGAAAACCATGCAGCTTCGAGGATCACTTTTCGGAAAAGAGCTGGAAAAATGAGAGCGAGTGACGCTCCGCGTTTCTATAAGTAGCTTCAGTCAGGCGGCTATTTTGACTGAGACCGCCGCTTATTGGTTGGAAAGTTACACAGGAAAATGTTGCAGGTTGCAATGTTCTCGAAATGTGGTAAACTACAAAATGATTTCTCGCCTATTTTCCAAGTTAATATATGAATATATATTGTTCGATGACTGAAACGAAGTCTTTCCTCTCCGACAATACTTTAAATTATTGTATTTCTAGCTCACTAGGCAATAATATAGTTCTTGCACGAATAAAAACAGTTAATTCACATCGTAGTATTTCGGGCCTGGGCTACAGAGGTCTCACTAGCTATGCTGGAGATTGACTAAGAATCCTTCTTGAACAATGATGACGCAACGCCCAACGCAAGAAGAATCACCAAGACGAGGTAAAAATGGTAGTTGGCAGCAATTAACATAGATGGAGGTTGACGTAAATATTCAAAATCAATCCTTCTCATCCGGCTACGATGTTTCAACGCACTACGCAAGATAAAGCATCACGACAAGATAGAGTTGAAGAAAATATTTAAAATCCTTGAGTCGAAAAAGGTATCAAGCGAATTCCTCGGACGTCTCCTTAGATGTCGATTATCCTTTATATTCCAGGTGATGTTGATCTTCGGGAAAATAATACAAAAGAAAAGAAAACGAATTAGCCTTAAATATAAATAATAAGATACAAAAAGAATGAGTCATGGAGTGTCTGTGATCCTAGAAGTGCCATATTTATAAATAATTACAAAAAATCGCGACCATTTTGTGATGCCAAAATTGCAACATCATAGAACAGTCCTAAACAAATTTGAATTTAATCGGGTATCTAGTTGTTTTCACTATTGAATTAGGAAGTATATCGAATCATCAAATTATAAATATTAAAAAAAATATATGTACACAATTTTTTATTATTAACTTTTTATATGACGCGTAGTTTTCGCTTTATTCGTAAAAAATATCAGTAAAAATCAAGCAAATTTGGGGATAAGCAACTAAGCACAGAAAATAAATAAATTAAAAAAGGTTGCTCGTCCAAGAAAGAGTAGAAACTCATAAAAATTTTTCAGCAATAATTTTTTGATAGATATTTTGATAGAATTATTTCTGATATTTGGTACATGTTCTCTTTGGGCCTGATTATGAACATTTATTTTATTTTTATTTTTTTGTTTCATTTCCTATTATAACATAAAACATATTACTTAAGAGTCCGGTCAAATCTTGCTTTCGTGATTGCACTGAGCTTTTTTTTGTCAATTTCTATTACTCAATGATAAACATATATTACAGAATTTTTCATAAAAAACAATAGCTTGAGATTAAATACAGAGGAAATTCTCATTTCTAGTTCATTCAGCTATACAACGTCACCAAAGGATTTCTTTATTAATTTTATCCTCGATTGAGCCAAAAAAACTCAAGCATTTACTAAAAATATAAATCTTAAAAAAAATCCTAACGAAGTGGTGGAACCATATCTTTAAAACAAAATAGTTGAATTCAAAAAAATTATAAAGTAATAATAAATAGTTGAATAGTTGAAGCAATTTTTAAACAGAGAATAAGTTTATTTGAAAAAAGTGGAATTTTCAATCCGGAAGGATGAATTTTTTAATGTAAAAAGGATTAACTGTTAACAAACTAGTTAATTTCTATACTAAATAGTTGCATTTTTATCCTAGAAAGATGAAATTTGTACTAAAAAAATATGGTTATAAAAATATAATAATAAAACAGCATTAATTTTAAATAAAAACAGCGCATTTCTTTTAACGTTGAACTTTCACCCAGAAAAAATGTTAATATATTTTTTAAAACCAAAATGAATCAAATATATCAAAAGGAAAGTATAACTTTTCAACAAAATTCTTAAACGTTCAACTAAACTGTTTTGTTTTTATCAAACGAGTTTTTGAATAAAAAAGACACATTTTCAAAAAAGGAGTCGAATTTTCATCCAAAAAGATTCCGATTTACTTTTAAACACTAAAATACAAATTTTATAGAAAAAGTGAATTATATTGTAAATATTTGAATTCTTAACAAAATAGTTGCATTTGTGTCCAAGAAAGATGCAACGCATTGACTAAAAAATATAAAATGTTTAATCAACAAGACAAATATTCAGAAAAAATATCTTTTATCCAAAAAATATTTCAGTTGACTTATAAGCAACAAAAAATATATTTTAATCAAAAAGTTAACGTTCTACGAAAATATTTAAATTTTTAACCCAAAAGAATGGTTTTTTAATAAAACAGTTGAATTCGCAATCAAAAAAGATGTCTCATTATGAAAATTGTAAAACTGTCTTCTAAATACTAAAATTTTACGATATAAAAGTAATCTTAAGGAGCAAGTTTTTGGTAATTTGCAAAAGTAAAGAACATAAGAGTAGGATCCATACCTCATATCGCAACAAATCGTAACAAATTGTCTAGATAAATTCTCTAGTTTAAAGTTGAAAAAAATGCTAAAAATGCTAAATAGATAAGTTAAGTAAAAAAAGGTGATTCTGCAAGATTTTTAGCTTTGTTTGAACAATCAGAATTAGAATTCGCTCGCAATTTTTAACGTGCCTAGGGCGCGCGACTGTTGGTTTTGGCGCTTTGCGCTCGTTAATGTATTTCCGTTGCGTTCTGCGCTCGGTCTTTGTATATTTCCACAGATTTTTTTAAACTAATGGTCGAAAACTGTAATTTGTTGATAGTAAATTCTCTTTTGTTAAAGCTCCTTCGACTCTAGCGAATACATTCGCATCACGTATCTCGTGATTCGGAATCCATTTTGTCCCTTAAATTGTGTTTTATTTCCACATATGTAT
This sequence comes from Druon quercuslanigerum, assembly GCA_010014905.2. Classification (NCBI taxonomy): domain Eukaryota; kingdom Metazoa; phylum Arthropoda; class Insecta; order Hymenoptera; family Cynipidae; genus Druon; species Druon quercuslanigerum. The sequence continues at coordinate 5,018 of JAAAKG020047092.1, forward strand.
ATTATAACAATTAATAACATGCATTCCTATTAAAACAAACGTAGTGTTATTGACTCGTTTAAAAAATGCAGATTCCTTAAAAAAAATTGTTCTATTAGAAATTTTATTATAACTTCTTCCAGTTTTCAAAAACAATCGGCATTGTCATGTACTTCCTTAATCCAATCCAATGCTCAACTCACCAAAAATGATGCTGCCAAAGGATCCCGCAGCAAATGTACATGAAATGGCTTTCAATAGAAGAACTGGAGATAGCACAAAAACGCAACGGCGAAAAAGACTTAAACGTCAGAAACAACGAACTGATCTAACCAACCGAACCTTGCGAAATGGCGCGAACTTTGCGAACTGACTTCGAGTTGCTTTACTTACCTTCTTTCATCAAGATGGTATTGCGCTTCAACTTTCGCCGCCATTTTAAGTACATTATTCAATTATATCGCAGAAATTTGCAATATAGATCTTACAGCAATAGTCAAATTCATCATATCTGACGAATAAGTGGTTGCTATTAAAATATATATTTCCATTTCATATAAATTTTTTATTTTATTCTACGATATTGAACAAATATACGATTTACAGAAAATTATAATTTCTCCGATTTAGCAACTGTGTCAAAAGTGTTCTTTCACTCAAACAGTTTATATGATTTAAACAAATTATTTATCTGGTGCAGATATACTGGTTCTTTATATGAGGATAATTTTAAATTCGCTCGTCCACGCAGTGAAACTTTTTTTTCGTGTGACCCTGAATTTAAATGTCTTTGTCCTGTAACCAAATAACAGTTTACAGAATTGTTTACTTTTTATGATAGAGTGCCCCGTGAAGGTGGTTACAATTCTGTGGAAATGAAAGATTTCCTGATGCTTTTATGCAAATTGCGTCAGGGTCTATAGGATGCTTTTCTCAAGTTCATGTTTCAGTATCCAAGTAGACAGTTAGTTAGTGGATGCATCGCCAGGGTCAGACAATCCTTAATGCAACGTTTCGTACCTATCAACATCGGATTTGACGGAATTGTAAAAGAAGATTCTATTGCCAGGCATGTTACTGATTTTGCTAATCAGTTATATAATCCGGAACCAAAAGCTCCTGAAGTTATTGCGTGTATTGATGGCTCATACTTTTACACTCATAAGAGCAGCATCTTTAGGGCTCTGCGACATTCGTATTGTGTTCACGAAGGACAGCACTTAGTCAAACCTGTATTAAGAGTTCATAGATTCTCGAGATTGAGGGACCGTACTTTTCTGGCAGCCGTAAGAATAATGCTGCTATATTACAACATAAATTTGTAATAGACGCTGACAGAATGAAAAGGTGGTTCCAAAAAGACGATATTGTCATTGTTCATAGGGGATACCGACAGGCCACTAATCTTTTGGCGCGTTTGGGTATTATCTGGAAAATGCTCTTCTTCCTGGACATCAGCATCAACTTATAACAGAAGATGATATGAATCGCGTCTAGTTCCAACGTTTAGATTGGATCGTCGAACCTAGGAACGGAAACATCAAATCAATTTTTAAATTCTTTCTGCAGGTAGTACAGATGCAACATGTTCCTCACCTAGGCGATTTTTTTCGGATAGCTGGAGCTATAATTAACAAGATACCTTCCATTAATTTTCATGTAAGGAGCTGATGCCGAAATAACCAACAAATTACTTGAAAAATCTAAGGAGAAAACCTTAAGACAAGGAACGCTTAACGATGGGTTCAATTAAATGCTGGCCAATTATTAGATTTCCCAGTCCTCACACTTGAATTTTTAAAAGAACTCACAGTTGGGATTCATCAAGTTAAACTTGCTTCTTCTTACGTGCAAGACAAAGTGCAAAGAGACAATGACGAAGAATTCCACATTGAGATGCTACAAGGGGATAATCAAGTACCACAGCCAGGATTTATAAGAATCAGAGTTTTTTCTCGATTTCGAAACGCGTCTAAGCATCAACTTTGGATTGCTTATAGTCCAAACGGTGATCATGACATGGACGATGGTAATGCTGACAATAAAGAAATTACTCCTATAGGAGGATATTATTGTTTATTGTAGTCAAGTTCTCGAACGCTTAGAACTTGTGCACATATAAGCAGTGTATCATGGTTCTTGGGGTATGCTCGGCATCAAGGAAGAATTCGCTTGTCATCACAAAGACTAATTAAGACCATAAACGACGCAGGAAATCGATTAACAGCAAGAGATATTCAGTTACCAGAAGTTGCCTTTATTGGCTAGAATCGACGACATCCTGGTCATCTCTTGCCTTTATTGGCTAGAGAATGACTAAATCTCGCTTATGTCTTGCCTTCATTAGCCGGATATTGCCTAAATCAAGCTCATTTCATGCCTTCATTGACTAGATATTGACAACATCCTGGACAAATCTTCCCTTTATTGGCAAGATAATGACTAAATCTCGCTCATGTCTTGCCTTCATTGGCTCGTATTTGACAACCTCCTGGTTATAACTTACCTTTATTGGTCGGATATTAGCTCAGTCTTGCTCATATCTTACCTTCATGGGCTGGATAATGACTAAATCTCGCACTTTTTGTGCTTTTATTTTCTAAATATTGACAACATTTTGTTCAAGTCTTGCATTTATTTTACTGGATATTGACTAAGTCTTTCAAATATGTACATTGCATTCATTTGCAAGATATTAATAACATCCTGATCATATCTTGCCTTCATTGGCTGGATACGGACGAAGTCTCGCGCATGCCTTGCCTTCACTGACTAGATAATGAATAAATCTCACTCTTTTCTTGCATTAATTGGCTAGATATTAAAAACTTCCTTATCATGATTTTCCTTCATTGGCTGGCTATTGACTAAGTCCTTCTCATTTCTTGCCTTTCTGGGTTCTATATTGATTTCCTCTTCATATCTTGTCTTTATTGGCTGAATATTAGCAATTAGTGACCAATAACTTTCATAGGGAACATTTTTTTCGCAGAGCTGCGGTTTTCAGGATATTTGGTAATGTTTCTCAGAAGGGTTGGATGTTTAACCCCCCTTAACTCGAAAACTGTACATTTTCGGACCTTGTGCTCCATAACACTTTTAATCAAGACATTGAGAACTACAATTTTACGAAGTTTAATTAAAATCGACCGAAAGCAATTTCACGTACATTTGCTGCCGGGTCCTTTCGACAGAAACTGCCAATAATGGCAATCCTTCCACTATCTCTTTAAATCCATAATTCAAGATCAACCTATAGTGACAAAAGTAGTTAAATTGTACTATCTTCGCTCAGCGCATACAGGAGATTCTACAAAAATTATTTAGTGATTGGAAGTAACCGACGAACATTACGACGTCGCAAGATGAGAAACGATGATGACCAGGTTCCATTCTGAAGGATATTCTAGACTTCCTCTCACACAGGTGCGGAGAACTCGAAGCAATTTATGGGATGGATTCAAGCATTCAGTCAAACTCGAACCCATCATCGGAAAATAACGGAAATAAAGTTAAACCTTCCAACACCTCTGACAGATTTTCTACAAGAAAGTCACAAGCAAACGTCGCACAATCAAGCGGATGATACAAGTGCAGAAAATCACACCCTTTATACGCATGCATAGAGTTTAAAGATCTCAGTGTGAAACAATGGTTTCAAGAAGGAAAGTCACTGAAACTTAAGGGTTCGTGTAGAGTCTGTTATCAAGAACACAACACATTACTTTATTCAGACAAAGGGACACCCGATGCTCGGGACACTGCACCTCCAGGGAGGATCAAGTCAGTGGCAAATGTAGCTGTCGATACAGCGCTGCCATCACAGTTAGGCTATGAAGCGCTTTTAGGATCAGCGGCAATCAACAAACTTAATGATATCAAGTTTGATTCATGATCTGCAATTAGGGATTCACAAGCAAGAAAGTGAGATTGGCGAAATATGGTGCACATACGCACTGATCAGCTATTACACAAAAGAAAAAATTGGTTTCAGATTCAACGGATATTGTACAACTTTAAATTTCTTGGTCATGGACGAAGTTACAAGAAACCCAGCAGTGCTTACAAAAACAGATAGGCCTGGGGAGATACCACCTGACCTTAAACTAGCGGATACAGTGTACCACGCAGACGGCGAGTTCGATATTTTCATCGGAACTGGCTTCTTTTGGAATCTAATGCGTGGGACAAACTAGGCTAGAGCGAGGGATTCCAGTGTTGCAGAACACGAAACTAGGCTGGATCATAGCATGTGATCTTTCCAACGTTTCAGGTGATTATTGCGAAATGTGTAATCTTAGCCTCAGTAGATTGGGTACTCAGACTGAGAAATTCTGGCACATTAAAGAATCTCTCAATTATCACCCTATCTTATCACTAGAGGAAGCTCGGTGTGAAGAGCTATTCAAGAAGAATGTTACCAGAGCCAACGACGACAAGTTCATCGTGAGATTACCACTTGGAGCCCATCTAGAATCCTTGGGCGATTAATTTCACATCGTTCAAAAAAGATTGGAATCTTTCGAGAGACGCTTCAGGAGAGAACCATAAGGAAACATATTAAGAAATAATACCTTAAGGAATTATATTCATCATTCATGAAGGAATATCAAGTATTAGGTCACATGACAGCAGTAAATGGTGAGTCCTTACAAGGTCGTCAAAAAAATATTGTCACTGTTGTTACTCACTGGTGTTACGTTTAAGACTTCATCGCCTTGTCATCACTGCGGACATCGAGAAAATGTACAGACAGGTGTTTATTTATCCTGACCATCGCAGCCTGCAGTGCATTTTCTAGCGAGAAAATTCTGAAGTACAACCTACGGTACTTCAGCACAATGCAGCTACATACGGTACAGCAGCAGCTTCCTTTCTAGCAACAAAGTGCTTGAAAGAGGTTTCTAAAAACATCAAAGACAGCGACCCAGCAGCAGGACAAGTGATAGCCGATGACCTCTGCGTTGACGACAAGATCACTGTTGCAGACTCCATCGAAAAAGCCTTGAACTTGCGCGCTTAGGTCTCTTAAGCATTAAAGAATGTAAGATTTAATCTTCGGAAGTAATGTTACAAGAGTGAGGAAGTGATCTAGAATCAACATCCAGATTCGGCAACAAAAACAGAGATGGTTGACTTTGGAAGACCAGAAGAATCAAAAACACTAGGAATCAGATAGCATTCGCCAGCTAATACATTACAATACAATATAAAAATCAATGTGAAATCAAGAAGGATTAAGAAAAAAGTAGTTTTTTAGAAACAGCTCAAATCTTCGATCGTCTAGGTATGCTCGCACCATCTCAGCCAAAATTTACATGCAGGGACTTTGGAAACTCAAGCTTGACTGTGATTTCACTTCACATGTACACTCAGTGAGAACATTATCGTGAAAACATTAATGATCTCAACTAGTCATTAATGATGAATACATGGACCTTTCACTTCATGGGTTTTCAGATGCATTGGAAAAGGCGTACTGTGCTTGCATCTATATCCGGGCTCCCAAACAATCAGGAGAGGACTCGGCGAGACTGCTGTGTGCAAAGTTAGCAGTTAAAGTTAGCTGCTAGCACTCTTGAATCAAAAGTCTCTTCCTAGCCTTGAGCTCTCCGCGGCAGTATTGCTGACAGAACTTTTCCAGACAGTTACAAAATCATTGAAGGTCAGTATGCCATCATATTTCTGGTCAGATTCCGAACTCGTTTCAGCATATTTAGCGAACGAACCAAGACGTTGGATTACATTCATTGGTAATCGGGTCAGCCAAATTCATCTACTGACAGATGCGAATCAATGGAGACACTTGCCTGGTAGCAGCAATCCAGCAGATATAGTCTCACGAGGTGTTTCACCGGCAAAACTAATTGGCAATGAGTTACGGTGGACTGGACCCTCATTACTCAAACTTTATTCAGACTGCTGGCGATCTCAAAATACAAAAATGGCAAATGATTGATCGTTTCTCCAATCTCAACGATTTATTGCGAGAAACTAGTTTTTTCTTCAGGTTCCACCACACGATTGCAGGAGAATCTACAAAGGTTCGCAACAAGACCATCAACATGGATGAGATTCAGCTTGCTTTTAAGATCTTGGTTGGCACTAGTCAGCGTAGGGAGTTAAATAAAATAAAATATGTTAATGAATAAAAATTTTATAATATAGTATTATTTTTTAAACTAACTTAAGAATTTTATATTTTAAATGTTTTTTCATAGTTTAATAATAATGTAAATAGCATATTCCCGGGAAATATTTAGATTCACGATCGAAATCTTAAAGCACCCTAATAACATGAACAGGTATACCGGTTATAATACAAATGCGATTTGGCTTTCCGTCCTTTCGGCTTTTTAAAATAAGACTTGATTGGCCAATCAGGTGCGTCCTGTCTCCTTCGTGCGGTGCTCTGGGCAATAACAGGCATCGTATAAAGAATACATAAGAGCAACATAACCTGATACCTTAGTTTCCAATCAGCCCTGAAAAAGTGAACTGCAATGTTCATGAAACTTCGGCAAATTTATTAGTTTTGTACACGATTGAAACCCGAAATATTTTTTTTAATCATAATGAATCATCGTGAAAGCATTAAATCTATTATTGAGAGAATAATTTTTTCCGAAAGAGCCTGGAGACACATTCGTTGTAAAGGTTACAATATTCCCATTTTTTCTAACACGGCGTCTGAGTTCTAAATATTTTTCATATTTAGGACATGTTGGGTTTAGACGAAAAACTCTTTTGAAAAATCTTCTAATACTTGCTTCATTCGAAATTTTCTCTCCTGGAATTAAGGCCGCTGCTGCCCAGAGTAAGTTTAACGAGCCGTAGCCTGCCCGTTTTTCAACAGTTTTGTTAAAAACTAAAGGACTCTATTTGAGTTGGCTTTGAAAGGATCCATATTTTCAGATTCGCTTAAGTTTCACCATTTCTTAATGGCCGTGTCGTATTTTTTCAGAATAGCTGAAGCAAGCCATGAGATAGTAATTTCTAACGTTTCTTCTGGTAAGCCTTTTCTGCGGAATACTTCCGTAACGCTAGTTCTGCAACCAGCGTAAGATCCTTTAATCACACAAATATTTGGTACCAAGATTGCGCTGTCCACCTAGGTACAACTATTATTCCCGTAGCCTTATCTCTTATAATTTTTCGCAAAATTTTCGGAGTCAGAGCGAAGGGTGCGAAGGAGTGAAAATGCTATTAGTTTCAACTTGTATCAAAAGCATCGATGCAAGTAAGTCGAGGTTTGTTTGACTGAAAACGCTAATAATTTGCCTGAATATTTCATTTTTTAGTTCTAATTTTGTGTCAATATTTTTTATATTTGCGTCTCCCTCCGCTTCTTCATTATCCAATGATGACATGTATGATGCAAATAATTTTATTTTTCTAGAGGCACACCATTGTCAGATCTGGCGCGCTTCTTCATGAAATATCTGAGAATGTGTACCGCCCACCTTGTTAACGTGTGCTATAGCAGTAGTATTGTCAATTCCGAAAAGAGATTTCGCAGTTAGAGATATTTGTTGCAAAACTCTTAGAAGCAAACAATGCCGCTGTTATCTCTAATAAATTAATGTGCTTTTCTTGCGCTACATTAGTCCAGAATTCATAAGTAGATTCTCCTTATGAATATGCGCCCCAGCCTGATCCTGACGCATCTAAAAATATTTCTTTAGCAAACTTATTTTAACTCATTCTTCTAGAAACTGTGGGTATTGCTCTTACCCAACCATTTCAACTCTGACTGAATATCCTCATTTAAATACATATTTCTGTCCAAGTTCCCTTTATTCAGAAGTAAAGCCCTTATCTTTGTATATTCGAGCTTTTTGATGCATAGGGGCCCGTCTTCTACACCCGAGAAAGCTGCAACAAAAAGACCTATTACCTGAGCGAATTCGAGGTTTAAATCAATAATGAAGCCCAAGTACAGGCAGCGTCTTGTTGGTTCCAGATTACTTTTTCTTGTCATTAACTTAAAAAAATCTTCATAGCCTTCTCAAAAACTCAAAATATCATAAAGATAAATGCAGAAAATTTGTTTTTTTTTCTTTAAAAATTCATGATTGGCTTCACGATTTTTGTCAACAAACACGGGCACCAGATTGAATATGTTTTTGAGGTCAACGATCTCCTGTTATAAAAGCTTGCTAGCTGTTCTAATGTCTTCTAACTTGAAGCTAGAGGAATCTATATACTTATTAAGAGATTTTATATTTAATATGAACTTGTTTGAACCGTCTGGCTTTTGTCTTAAGAAGAATGGTGATTTCGAATAAGAAAATCATTTCCTTGCCTTCCACTATCGCACCCTTTGCTATTAAGAAGGAAATAGCTTTCTGGTAATCTGAGCTGGGTAGTGAGTTTGGTAAACTGGTTTGTACATTCAATTTTATACCTTGTTATAATATCACTGAGATATTTTGATTTGGCCATTCTTTTTGGAAAAATTGAAGCCTTCCGGCGATTTGTCGTATCTCTAAAGTTTTTTTGCGGTGTTGATTTCTTTGAGAAGTTTGTTGGTGAGTTTGATCCTTCTGCTTGTTAAAATACAGCCGTTGGATAGGAGGTGACGCTCATTCGGACCCTTCCTGCTTAAAGGCTTGTTGGATGTTGCAGCATTATTATCAATCTTTGTTTGCAGCTTTAAATTTCCAAACTAGCTTTGTGAATACTCTTGGCTTCTTTTATTTTTTCCTTCAGTTTTTTCGCCGAAAAGAAACGATTCTATCTTAGTTTTTTTCATTTTTTTCATTTCAGGCTTAATAGCGGGGATAATAAAAGCTTTATGTGCTGTGGACTGCTTATGGTGAACTTTAGCTACACCCAGAAAAAGATTTGGTTGAATAAACAAAATTTTTGTTGAGCCAACCCAATATGGTCAAGTGAAGGAACATTTGGTTCATTTAACAAAAATATTTTTAGAAGTCAACCAAATGCGGTCCACAAAACGATTTTGTTGAATGAAAGGAATTATTTTCCTGGGTGTAGTATCTTTTCAGCATCTACTGATTTTTTAAGGATTTCTAGCATATCGATTTGTTTTGAAGGCTCTTCTAATAGAGGCGACATCGCGTTTCCTAATGCAGTCATTGCTAGTCATGTTAGGCTTTGGGAGTCACAAAAAGCTTTGTCCCTTTCTAGCCCGTTTTCCTTAAGAAAACTCTTGATTTTGGGATTTAGTTGTGGAGATTTCAGAGTGCAGCCCCCGGCAAGAAAATATTTTTTAACGATAATATCTTTTTCCTCTTTTCCCAGACGACTTTTAGACTTCTTCTTTTTAGACGAATTAAAATTTTTATATACTATATTTTTATATATATTTTTATATAGTATCGGTTATCTTTATGTTATCAGTTTCAACACTTTTTGTCACACTGATCAACTAGACTAAACATTTTTATAGTTTTTAGCCTGTTTTTAAGAAGGCTGCTGCGTCTAGTTGTCCCAAAAAAAAGGCGTAGTTGGAAATCTTCTCTGGTTAGAATGCTACATAAAATCTCTATAATTTCATCTAGCTAATATCGCCTGAAAAATACTAAATTTATAAAAAATATTGCAGTATAAATAACAATATAAGCAGTAAATTATTATACAAAGTTTAAATTCAAATTGAAAAATAGAAGGTACATAGTGATTTAAATGAGTTTGATATCAGTGGCTATCATCAGTGGATATCATGATAGCTTTACAAAAGGACTTTGAAGGATATCAGAATTTTTTTAAAATCTTTTCATCGCCATATTGGATCCACCATTTAAAAAATTATTCAAAAAAATCCGAAAATGTTTCTAACCTGGCTGGCACTATATTGTATGTGGTAATTCGAATTTCAATTCAGTAATATCAAATGTCCATTCAGTGACTCAAAATACCATCATGAAGTGAATATCGAAGAAATAAAGTAATTTTTCAAATTCTTTAGCCGCCATATAGAATCCTTGATTATGAATTTTAAAATTGTACTTTCAAATTTGAAGTTATGTAAATATAATTAAAATAATATTATATTAATATTAGTTAGCTCCCAAAAAATAATTCCTATCTGCGCTTCTTTGTCATGCAATATCTAAGTCTAGGCTAAATAAAAATCCAGGATCATTTTATCAATCATGTAAAGAGAGATCTTTGTTTTTGAAAAAAGAAAATTGGTTTTGGGAATTTAAATTATACTTTTTAAACATTTTGGTCTGTATGTATGTTTGTTAGCAGGATACCTTTCGAAAGAATTGACAGTTTTGATTTCTTTTTAATACAATTTTTTGTATCTTAAAATAAAGATCAAGTTTCATAGCCAGCCATCTGAATATTTTTTTGACCACTTTTTTCAAGATTTAAAAATTCTCTGTGTTGGTAATCATAGAATTCAAAAAGACGAACAATTTCCCTAATGACTTTTTTTTTAATAAAACCAAAGATTACAATTACAGCTTTTTGAAGTTTCTTCAAAAATCGCAAATTCAAATGTTTACAGTATAAGAAAATAATGAATTATGAAAAACCGCATTTTGAAGTCAAACTATGCAAAAGACAGAAAATTATAAAAAATTCTGCGTTTTAAAAAGATCCAAAAATTTTTTTATCAATCGCTTTTTGATAGAATGCGTAGTTTTTCTTTTAGTTGTGAAAAACATCATTAACAGTAAAAAAAGAAGCTTGGCCAGGTTTCACGAAAATAAAAAAAAAAACAAATTGTTGGTTTCTAGAAAAAGTTAAACTAATGTTTTATTTAAAAAATTTATTTAAAAAAAAATTTCTTAATATTCGTGTAAAAATCTTAAATGATTTTTTATTTAAAAAAATAAACTTTGAGAGAAAATTAAAAAGGTTTTTGAATATATCAAATGATTTCCTAAAATTTAGTCGTTAAGACTAGAAAACTTAAAACCATCTAAAAAATCGAGAAAATTCAAAAAACATTCAAGTTCTTAAATATTTCAAAAATGAACTTAAAGAGCCTCAAAAGAATCTCGGAAGGTTTCGAGAGAATACAAAGTTTTCTTAAAAAGCTCGGAAAAATTTAGAAGATTCTAGAACAATTTTCAACATTTTAAATGATTTTTGAAAATCTTGAAAAAAATTTGAGTCACGAATATTCAGACATATCTCATATATTCAAAAATCTTTTGGTAATTTATACCAAACTGATAACACTTATTTTCTTGTTCTTAATTCTCATAATTTAATTTCAACTTGAATTAAAGCGTTCAAAACCTCTTATCAAATAACAATTTATTCTAAATTTGTCTTTTATATCACTATTAATATTATTATGTTTTATTTATGGCAATTAAAAAAATTTTTGATTGGTGAATTTCGAGTTGTACTTACGTACATTAGGCAACTTTAATTTTTCTATCACTACACAAATATTGAAAAAGCATTATGTATTACCTCAAAATATTGTTTTGTCTATTTATAGGAACAGACGTTTTCTAAATGAAAAAAGTGTTTTTTTTTTTAAACATGAAGTATTATCTATAAATAAATAAGGTATTATTTTTGTTTAACACTAAACGATTTTTCATTATTACAAATATTGAAGTTTTTCAATGCCATCAAAATACAAAATAATGTTAATACTGATATAACAGAAAAATTTCAAGCAACTATTTATTTATTAAAAGTTTTTAAACACTTTGGTTAGTTTTAAAATTAAAATCTAAAAATTGAGAATAAATCAAATATATAATTAATAAAATAAATAAATTATTGGATTTTACCAAAAATTAGGAAAAAATAAAGTCCTTCTAAACAAATTTTTGAATTTTTAAGAAGTTTGAAAGAAATTAAGAAATATTTTATACTTTTTTAAAAATGCTTCCAAGGTTATAAATAGATCTTATCAACCTGAAACGTCTTGAATTCTTGAAAAAATTTATAACTGACTAAATTTTTCTCAAAATTTGGAAAAATTCTACAGAATGGAAAAAATTGGTCGTGAATTTTGTTTTTAAAATGTTTGAAAATGCACATTTCTAAAATTCTTTGAAATTTTAAATTATTTTGGATCAGTTCAATTTTACTAAATATTTTTTGATTTCACATGATTTTTTATATTTAAAAAAATTTTAAACTTTTTGAATGGAAATATTTTGTATTAAAGTCATTTACGTTATCTTTAGAAACTTTAGAAAATCGTTTGATATGTTTAAAAATATTTTTAACTTTATCTTAAAGTTCATATTTCAAAATAAGCAATTATTTAAAATTTTTAAACTAATATTAAGAAAAGTCTCTTTTTTATAATCTTGTCAGACCTTCAATGCCTTCTAATCTTTAAAAAATTCCAAATTTTTCCAGATTTGTTTTAAATAATGCAAAATTCGAAAAATTGCCTTAAAAATCTTTCGAATTCTCTTTTGATAATGTTTCAAACATTTTGTAATGTTTTTAAATGTTTTTCAATATTCTCTTAAAATTAATTTTTCGAAATGAATCTTTAAATATTTTTAATTTTGTTATTTGAATATTTTTCTCTAGATCGCTATAACATAGCTTATGGAGAACTAAAAAGCATAAGGGGTGATAGAGGGCGGGGGAAGAGAAAATATAATAGAAATAACATGGATGTGGGGGCCATTGTTTTTTAAAGCCGGTCACGTAATGTTTTTTAATTATAAATTTTTTTCTAAATATTATGAGAAAATCAATTTCTAACCAATTAATTTTCTTAAGTAAGAAATGAAATAAAATATATAATCAGCTTTCGTTTGATAATTTGTAGTTTTCATTTAGTAAATTAACTTATTGACTTTAAAGAAAAAACATCGATGACAACATTGTTAGGACGACTAAAATATATTCTTATTTATTTTTTATGACACCATAAAACAGCATTGGTAAAAAAATGTCTGAATGGGTTTTAAAAAATGACTTGATAAATTGCGCAACCTGATGGAATACTTTGAAATTACTTGAAATATCTACAAACTTTTATAATCCCTTTAAATCTTTTAAAATTATATAAAACGCTTTGAAAATATTGGTAATGTGCAATTCTTTAAAATACTTTCTAGTATCTTAAAATGCCCTAAAATCCGTTTTATACCTTTCAAATCGCCGAATATCTTTTAAATTATTTCAATTCACTAATTTTTAAAAATTCTCGTTTATAGCGTTATTTGTTTATTTTATAGGATTATTTTATTCTTTGATCGATTCTCTTCTATCTGAAAAGTTTTTATGAAAACAATTTAATTTAGAAAGTAGTGAAATTCTTTTTGAATATTTATTTCACAAATTGAAATATGATTTAATTCAATTACAATCTCCTGAGCAATAGTCAATATAATTATATTTCGATTAACGTATTAAGAATAGATTACAGGATACAGCGATATGCCTGTATTTAAAATTGGTGTAAAATATAAAAATAATTCGAATCTAGTCACGAGGCGTAAATGAAGCAAGGTAAAACGCATTTAAAGTGTAAATTATTCAATGTCATCATTTAGAAGAAAAATAAGTTGATAAAAAGCCTTGCTGGAGGTGACGCAGTCTTTTAATAAATATCACAATCAGCTGCTAATTGTTTTAATAAAACAAAAAGTCTTACACAAATGAATTTCTTTATTTAACTTATCTATTGATCACCATTTAT
>JAAAKG020047103.1:0-18608 GCA_010014905.2 Druon quercuslanigerum
AAAAATATGAATGTTAATAGATGTATGTGGTTTGATGAGATAGGGAAGGAGATATTGAAAAATATAGACGTGAATTTAGATTGAAAAAAGAGATAGAGAAAGACGGACGTTAAAAAAAAGGATAGGTTGAGATAAAGAAGAGGAGATTGAAAAAATTGAAAGGAATTTAGATTAATTGAGAGATAGAAAAATATTTATGTGGATACATAAATGATAGGATAAGATAGATTTGAGGGTATTAAAAATAGATAAGAAAATATGAATATTAATCGATGTATAAGGTTCGACGAGATAGGGAAGGGGATAATGAAAAAGATAGACGTGAATTTGAACTGAAAAAGAGAAAGAAAAATATTGAAATTAATAAATAAAGGATAGGATGAGGTAGAGAAGGGGATAAGGAAAAATATGGACGTGAATTTAGATTGAAAACCAGCTAGAAAAAGATAGACGTTAATAAAAAAAGGATAGGTTGAGATAAAAAAGAGGAGATTAAAAAAAATTGACGGGCATTTAGATTAACTGAGAGATAAAAAAATATTGATGTGGATAGATAAAGGATAGGATGAGATAGATTTAAGGATATTGAAAAAATATAAAGAGATAGGAAAAGACAGCCGTTGATTGATGCAGGATAGGATGGGATAAAGAAGAGAAGATTGGAAAATATAGATGGAAATTTTTAATTGACAGAGAGATAGAAAGTATTGACGTTGATAGATAAATGATAGAATAAGATAGACAAGATGGCATTAAAAAACATAGACGCTAATTTAGACTGACAAAGAGACAGAAAAAGGTAAAAATTGATAGTGGTATGGTAGGATTAGATAATGAAAGGAGATTGAAAAAAAATAGATAGCAATTTAGATAAGCTGTCGGGTAGAAAAAAATATTGAAGTGGATAGATATATGATAGGACAAGATAGAACAAGATTCTAATCTTGATAGTTGAAATAGGGAATAGATATTTAAAAAAAGGCGTGATTTCATATTGATAAAGGAAAAGAGAAATATAGACCTTAATAAATAAAGGATAGGATGAGATAGAGAAGAACGTATTGAGAAAGATGAAAAGATAGATGGAAATTTTGCATTGACAGAGAGATAGAAAATACTGATGGGGATAGATAAATCGTAGGATGAGTTAGAGAAGAGGGTATTGAAAAAGATAGACGTGAATTAAAAATTAAAAAGATATAGGAAAATACATTGGTAAATAAAACATAAGGTGAGATAGAGAAGAGCGTATTGAGAAAGATAAACGGGAATTTACAATGAAAAAGAGATAGGGAAAGACAGTCAGGATGGGATAAAGAAGAGGGGATTGGAAAAAATAGACGGAAATTTTTATGGACAGAGAGATAGAAAATATTGGCGGTGATAGAATAATGATAGGAGAAGATAGACAAGATGGCATTGATAAAGATAGACGTAAATTTAGATTGAAAAAGAGATAGAAAAAGATAGATGTTGATAAAAAAAGGATAGGATGAAGTAAAGAAGAGGAGATTCAAGACAATAGACGGGAATTTAGACTAACTGGAAAATAAAATAGTATTGAAGTTGATAGATATATGATAGAAAAAGATAGACGGAAATTAAGATTAACTGAGAGATAGAAAAATATTGACGTGGATAAATAAAGGATAGGATGAGATAGAGAAGAGGGTATTGAAAAATTGATTTAAAAAAATGAATATTAATAGATGTATATGGTTCGATGAGATAGCGAAGGGGATAATGAAAAAGATAGACCTGAATTTAGATTGAAAAAGAGATAGAAAAAAAGACGTTGATAAATAAAGGATAGGGTGAGATAAAGAAGAGGATATCGAAAAAAAGATGGGAATTTAAATTAACTGGGAGATAGAATAATATTGAAGTGGATAGATATAGGATTAGACGAGATAGAAAAGAGGGTATATAAAAATAGATAGCAAAAAATTAATGTTGATAGATGATAGGGAAGAGGATAGTGAAAAAGATGGACGTGAATTTAGATTAAAAAAGAAATAGAAAATGATAAACGTTGATACACGTATAATACGATCAGATGGGGGATAGAAAAGAGGGTATTAAAAAACAGATAAAGAAAGATAAATGCTGATTGATGTATGATAGGATTAGAAATGGAAGATTATATTGGAAAAGATGACGTCGATAGATAAAGTAAAAGATGATATAGAAGAGGGGGTGTAGAAAAATATATAATTTAATTTAAATTGACAAAGAGATAAAAAAAAGGATAGACTCAGGTAGATGTAGGATAGGATGGGATAAAGAAGAGGGGATTAAAAAAGATAGACGAAAATTGAGATGGACAAAGAGACAAAAAAAGATTAAAGTGGATAAATAAAGGATAAGATAAGATGCATAAGAAGGTACTGAAAATGATAAACGTGAATTTAGATTGACAAAGAGATAGAAAAAGACAGGCGTTGGTAGACATAGGATGAAATAAGATAATCAAGACGAGATTGAGAAAAATAGACTTAAATTTAAATAAACTAACAGAAAGAAAAATATTGAAGAGGATATACGTAGGATAGGATGAGATAAAGAAAAGAAGATTGAAAAATGTTTAAGTGGATAAACGCAGGATTGGATGAGATAGAGAAGAGCGAATTAGATTAAAAAAGAAATAGAAGAAGATAGCGTAGATAGGAAAAGAATTGAAAGATACATATAAGATGAGATGAGACACGGAGCGATCTAAGGACGACCGCCTTCTGCATTTCTCCCGCAAGTGTTTTAGCATATTGTTCACATGCATGGATGCTTTTCAGGTTATTAACCAGTTAAAGCTTGGCACATCCAAGAATGCCAATGATAAGGACGATTAATTTAACAGAATATTACTTAGCTATGATGTTTTTATCAACTGGTGCCAAAAATTCGATAACGAACATGGTTCGTTTCTCGAAGTCAAGGAGAACTATATCACGTCTCGAGTGTACAACAGAAACAATTATCGAGAATATAAATTTCCAGTATATGCGGCACTTCTCATTCTCGACAATTAAGTCTATTTCCATAGGAGCGTTTAGCAGATCGATATTAAGGTTAATGCCTTAAGAGTTACAGAGATGTTAATAAAGCATAAATAAAAGGCTGGCTTCGTCTCAAAACTGAAACATGCTCAAGTCGACCTTTTTAACTTCAGCATGTCTCGATTGGGGCAATTCAAGTCGAAACCAAGTCGAAGAATTTTTACTCGGACCTATGGAAAAAGATAAACATGATTGTAGATTGACAAAGAGATTGAAACGTTGATAGATGTAGGATAGGATGAGATGGAGAAGAGGAGATCGAAAAAGACAGACCAAAAATTAGACTGATAAAGAGATAGAAAAATATTAAAGTGGATAGATATATGATAGGATGAGATAGAGAAGAGGGGATTCAAAATAGTAGACAAATATTATTGTTGATAAATATATAATGCGATAAAATAGGGAAGACAAAGGGTAGGATGAGATACAGAAGAGTGTATTTAAAAAGATATGGAAAAAGATAAAATTGCATTTAGATTGACAAAGAGATAAAAAAAAATTGACGTGGATAGATAAAGTATCAGATGAGATAGAAAAGAAGGTATTGCAAAAGATAAAAGTGAATTTAGAATGACAAAGAGATAGGAAAAGATAGAGATTAATATATATATATATATAGGATGAGATGAGATAAAAAAGAGGCTATCGAAAAAGGTAGATTAGAATTTACAATGACAAAGAGATAGAAAAAGATTGACGTGGATAGGTGAAGAACAGGATGAGATAGAGAAGAGGGTATTGAGAAAGATAGATGTAAATTTAGAATGACAAAGAGATTGGAAAGATAGAGGTTAACAAATAAAGGATAGGACGAGATAGAGAAGAGCCTATTGAGGAAGATGGATTTCAATTTAGATTGATAAAGTGATGGAAAAAGATTTACGATGATTGATACAGGACAGGATGGGATAGAGAAGTGGAGATGGGAAAAGATGGACGGAGATTTTCTATTGAAAGAGGGATAGAAAATATTGACGAGGATATAAATCGTAGGATGAGATAGAGAAGTGGGTATTGAAAAAGATAGACGTGAATTAAAAATGAAAAATAGATAGAAAAAGACAGCAGTTAATTGATTCAGGACAAGATGGGATGAAGAAGAGGAGATTGGAGAAGATAGACGGAACTTTTTTATTGACAGAGCGATAGAAAGTATTGACGGTGATAGATAAATGATAGGATGAGATAGAGAAGAGGAGATTAAAAATCTGATAGAACAAGATCCTAATCTTGATAGTTGAGATAGGGAGTAGATATTTAAAAAGATAGTCCTGAATTCATATTGATAAGAAAAAAGAGAAATAAATACATTGGTAAATAAAGAATAGGATGAGTTGAGAAGAGCTTGGGATAAAGAAGAGGAGATTGGAAAAGATAGACGGAAATTTTTTATTGACAGAGAGATAGAAAATATTGGCGATGATACATTAAATGATAGGATGAGATAGAGAAGAGGAAATAAAAAATCTGATAGAAGATTCTAATTTTGATAGTTGAGATAGGATATAGATATTTAAAAAGATAGACGTGAATTCATATTGATAAAGAAAAAGATAAATAAAGAAGTTAATAAATAAAGGATAGGATGAGATACAAAAGAGCCTATTCAGAAAGATGAAAAGATAGACGGAAATTTTGTTTTAAAAGAGAGATAGTATTGAAAAAGATAGACGTGAATTAAAAATGAAAAAGAGATAGTAAAAGACAGCCGTTGATTGATTCAGGACAGGATGGGATTAAGAAGAGGAGAGTGGAAAAGATAGACGGAACTTTTTATTGACAGAGCGATAGAAAGTATTGACAGTGATAGATAAATGATAGGATGAGATAGACAAGATGGCATTTAAAAAGATAGACGTGAATTAAGACTGACAAAGAGATAGTAAAAAATAGAAATTGATAGTTCTATGGTAGGATTAGATGAAGAAAAGGAGATTAAAAAAAATAGATAGCATTAGAAAAAAAATATTGAAGTGGATAGATGATAGATATGATAGATATGATAGGATGAGAAAGATAAGAGGAGATTAAAAATCTGATAGAACAAGGTCCTAATCTTGGTAGCTGAGATAGGGAGTAGATATTTAAAAAGATAGAACTGACGGTTTTGAAAAATAAATTAAAAAATATGAATATTAATAGATGTATATAATTCGATGAGATAGGGAAGAGGATAATGAAAATGATAGACGTAAATTTAGATGAAAAAAGACATAGAAAAAAATATAGACGTTGATGAATAAAGGACAGGATGAGATAGAGAAGAGCGTATTAAGAAATATGGATTTCAATTTAGATTGACAGGATGGGATGAAGAAGTAGAGATGGGAAAAGATAGATGGAAGTTTTTTATTTACAGAGAGATAGAAAATATTGACGGTAGTAGATAAATCGTAGGATGAGATAGAGAAGAGGGTATGGAAAAAGATAGACGTGAATTAAAAATGAAAAAGAGATAGGAGAAGACAGCCGTTAATTTATTCAGACAGGATGGGATAAAGAAGAGGAGTTTGGAAAAGATAGACGCAAATTAAGACTGACAAAGAGATAGTAAAAGATAGAAATTGATGGAGGCAGGATTAGATAAAGGAAAGGAGGTTGAAAAAATAGATGGCAATTTAGATTAGCTATCGGAAGAAAAAAAATATTGAAGTGGATAGATCTAAGATAGGATGAGATAGAGGAGAGGAGATTAAAAATCTGATAAATTAAGGTCCTAATGTTGATAGTTTAATGATACCTTGAGACAGGGAAAAGTATTTAAAAAAATAAAGACATTGATAAATAAAGGATAGGATGAGATAGAGAAGAGCGTATTGAGAAAGATGAATTTCAATTTAGATTGACAAACTGATAGAAAAAGATTTACGATGATTGATAAAGGACAGGGTGGGATAGAGAAGTGGAGATGGGAAAAGATAGACGGAAAATTTTTATTGACAGAGATATAGAAAATATTGACGGTGATAAATAAATCCCAGGATGAGATAGAGAAGAGGGTATTGAAAAAGATAGACGTGAATTAAAAATGAAAAAGAGATAGGAAAAGACAGCCGTTGATTGATACAGGACAGGATAAGATAAAGAAGTGGAGAGTGGAAAAGATAGACGAAACTTTTTATTGACAGAGATATAGAAGACTATTAACGGTGATAGATAAATGATAGGATGAGATAAAGAAGAAAGGATTGAAAAAGATGTGAATTTAGAATGATAAAGAGATAGAAAAGAATAGAAGTTGATAGGGGCAGGGTAGAATTAGATAAAGAAGAGGAGATTAAAAAAAACACATTGAAGTGGATAGATATATGATGGGATGGGATCATCTCTTTCGATCATAAAGATTCAAAATGATTCAAAAAGATAGAATCCTTGCCCTTTGACTTTCCAGCATGGTATCTAAACAAAAATTAAAAAAATGCAAATTTTGAAGCATATTCCAAAATTTGAGTACAATACGTGACAGACCATCACATTCCCTCAACGCATTTTGTCTTGCCAGCCTATTGTATTTTGTATTGCATATCCATTATCCACATGTGCGAATCTGTGATGCAGAACGTAACCCAGAATCTCAGTATGTACATCGTCACGCGCGCCCGAGCAAGTTCGTTGTCCCCTTTCCCTTGTTGCGCCTTGTTCGTTTATTATTGTTATTATTCCGCATGCGGTTGGCATTCTGAGTTTATCTTTGGCAAGAAGCAACCACCTTGTGCCATTGCCCCATTCCCCCAACCCCATCTATTTTCCCCCATGCAAACTTCTGGGGTCGTTCTTTTTGCCCTCCTTCTCTTATATCCTTATAGTCTTATTTTGCCTTTCTCCCCATTGCTTTCGCGCGAACACTCCCTCCTTAACCCTTTTTCTTCTCTTTCTTCTCCTTCTTCCCTTTC
Organism: Druon quercuslanigerum; assembly: GCA_010014905.2. NCBI lineage: Eukaryota > Metazoa > Arthropoda > Insecta > Hymenoptera > Cynipidae > Druon > Druon quercuslanigerum. The sequence goes on from JAAAKG020047103.1 coordinate 6,950, forward strand.
TTCTCTTTCTTCTCTTTCCTCCATCCTCTCTTCCTTTTCCCTTTTTACTATCCTTTCCCCTAGGGAGCTTAATTCGAGCCTCACTACTTGTTTATTTGCACCTTTTATATTATCTGGAAAGCTTCGCAGTTCGCTGCCACTTTTACTGCGCACAATATCGTGGTCGACCCTCGTCGAAATAGGTATTTCAAGCCACCCTGCACATCTCTTAATAGTCGTTACGCTAAGAGGGCATTAAGGGCTGATCAAACAGAGTGCTCAAATTAACTACAAAAGTCATTTTCGAGAAAGTGATAAGCAATCTCGATGTCTGGAAGAAATGGGATGAGTTAGATAGGTTTTTAAGTGCAGGATAATGAACCTGTCACATCTAGGAGTTTTCAATTTGGGCACAAAAGAGTTCCTATAGTGTCAAACGATTATTTTTCTTTACTCATCCCAATGAAAAAGGATTTTTTATTCCTTTAAAATTTTTTTTATTTTTATCAATTAGAGGGGGATAAAGAGCGAATTAGGCAATGAGCGACTTCCTAATCTTTTTTTTATTTCTCTCCCTTCCCCCTTTTTAGGGAATTCCTCTTTTTCTCCTCTTTTCAATTAAGTTTCCCTTTTTCTCCTTTTTTCGCTTGAATTCGAAATGAATTAATAAAAATCCAGCAAGAAAATTTTACTATTTTTTATTGAAAGTTTATAGAAAAATTAAATATTTAGTTAATGAGTAATCTTTGTATTAAAAATTAACAGCTAGGCTGATAATTAATTTACTTAATACAACATATATTTGGTTGTTTGAAAATCCTTCTGTTTGATTAAAAATTGAAATATTTGGTTAAAAATGAACTTTTTTGATGAACATTCACATTTCTGGGTTGCAAATTCAAATTTTTTGCCGAAAATTAATTTTTTGTTTAAAGATTCATCTCTGGCTTAAAATTGATCTCCTTTGGTTGAAAGTGTAACTGTTTGGCTTAAAGTAATTAATTAGTTAATTAATTAAAGAGTCGACTATTCTGATACAAATTGGTGATTTTATTTGCAAAATATAATTTTTAAGGACTTCCCCCCCCCTCCTGTTTTTAGTCAACCTCCCGCTCATCTCGTTTGTTGTCTTATTTTGAACTAAATTAGTAAATTGCTCAAAATTTTATTAAAAACTTATCTTTGTTGATCAAAAATTTCACAACTTGGAATTTTTTTATGAATAGGTATTATTTATTTATTAAAAATGCCATATTAAAATATTTTTTAAGAAAAATAAACATTGATTTTAATGTTTAGAGTTTCTAAAATTATTGTTTTAATTTAAAAAAAAATAATTGAACCAAAAATTCATCAGGAAATATATTTTCTAATCATTGTTATTTCAAAATGAAACAATAATTTCACATACCTTAAACATTGAAAATAATTTAATTTTTTTATAAAAATATTTTATTATTTCATTTTTAATAAATAAATAATTTTTTTAAATTGATGATTGTTAAATTCGGGAATTTTTTTAGTTCGGATGTTTTATGATTCGGCGATAATATTTAGTAATATTATAAACTGTAGGTAATATGAGATGACTGGCAAATCAGGAAAAAATAAAATTCCCGACATTGTAAAATTCCCGAAAAATAAAATCCCCAAATAATAAGATTTTATAATTAGAAATTTATCGAATAATAAAATTTTCAAATAATAAAATTCACGAACAATAAAATTCTCAAATAATAAAATTTTCGCCTTAGATAATTCCCGAATTTAAACAATACATTTTTTTTATGGATAGGTGATGTTTATTTAATAAAAATGCCATAATCAAATATTTTTAAGAAAAAGAAACATTAATTTTCATGTTTAAAGTTTTCAAAGTTATTGTTTCAATTTAAAAAACAATAATTGAACCAAAAATTCATCCAGAAATTTACTTTTCAATCATTCTTATTTTACAACAAAACAATAAGTTTATATACTTTAAATATTGAAAATATTTTATTTTTGTATAAAAACATTTGATTATTGAATTTTTAATTGATAATTTTTATAAAAATTGTAAATTGTTTAAATTCGGAAATTCGGGAAAAAATAAAATTCCCCAATAAGAAGTTTCCCGAATAATAAAAACCCCAAATAATAAGATTTCAGAATTGAAAATTTCTCGAATAGTAAAATTTTCAAATAATAAAATTCGCAAATAATAAAATTCTCGAAAAATAAAAGTTCCCGAACTGGAAAATTGTTGAATAATAAAATTTTCGAATAAAAAAATTCCCGAATTTACACAATACATTTTTACATGAATATTTATTGTTTATTTATTAAAAATGTCATATTCAAATATTTCTGGGAAAACTAAACATTAATTTTGGTGTTTAAAGTTTCCAAAATTATTGTTTCAATTAAAAAAAAAACAATAATTGAACCACAGACTTCTCCAGAAATATATTTTTCAATCATTGTTATTTTAAAATGAAACAATAATTTCATATACTTTACACATTGAAAATATTTTATTTTTGTATAAAAATATTTGATTATTGCATTTTTAATAAATATTTTTTTTTAAATTGCTAATTGTTTAGATTTGAGAATTTGGTAATACTATAAACTGTAGGAAATTTAAGACGATTAAAAAATCCGAAAATATAAATTCCCGACATTGTAAAATTGCCGGAAAATAAAATTCCCCAATGATAAAATTTCAGAATGGAAAATTTATCGAATAATAAAGTTTCCAAATAATAAAATTCGCGAATAATAAAACTCTCGAATAATAAACGTTCCAAACTAGAAAATCTTTAAATAAGAATATTCCCAAATTTAAACAATACTTTTATTCATAAATATTATTTATTTATTGTAAATGCAACAATCAAATAACTTTATAACAAAATTATTTTTAATTTATATGGTTTCTAAAAGTATTGTTTAATGTAAAAATAATAATAAATACAAAAATATATTTCTAAATGAAAATATAAACATATTTCGGAAATTTAATTAATTATGAAACTTAATATTCGGGATTTTTTCGATAGGGGAATTTTATTATTCGGAAACTTTGCAATTCGTAATTTTATTATTCGGGAATATTACAATGTCGAAAATTTTATTTTTCGGGGGTTTTCTAGGCATCCCTGAAATTTAGTTATTCGGGAATTTTCCAATACGGTAATATTAGAAAACGTTCGGGAATTTTCCAATTCAGGAATTTTATTTTTCGGGTTGTTTCGCTCATCTCCTACTTGGTTGAAAGTTTAAAAAAATTTTTAAACTTTGTTAAAAAATTTTGATTCGAAATTAATTTTTTAATTGAAAATTTAACTGTTCCATTTTAGGTTAAAAATGTGCCATTTTTAATAAAAAATTCTACTATGTGGTTGGAAGTTTAACATTTTCTGTTAAAAATTCAACTTGTTCCTTGAAACATTTTTTTCTGTAAAGATTTATAATTTTAGTGTAAAATTATTTTTTTGGTCTAAAATCAAACTATTTTGTTAGAAATTTGTTTTTGTTGTTGTTAAAAATTCATGTTTTTAACTGTAAATGTAACTTCCATTTTCGTTCAAAAATTAATGTATTTGGGGGAAAATTCTTTTTTGTAATTATTAATTACAATTATTAATTATTAATTATTATGAATAACAATTATTAATAATTATTTTTTTTAAAATTAAACTGTTTGGTTAAAAGTCAAGATACTATTTCTAAAGTCAATGGAATGGTTTAAGATTTATCTATTTTGTTAAAATTTCGTTTTTTGTTGTTCAAAATTAATTATTTAAACAGAAAATGTAATTATTCCATTTTTGGCTGAAAACTGATCGTTTTCAGCTCTAAATTAAACTTTCTTGAAGGAAATCATTCATTTGGGTTGAAAATTGATTATTTTTATTGAAAATTTAGTTCTTTTGTTGAAAATACTATTATTTCGGTAAAAAATTGTTTTATTCGGTTGCAACGGTTTCGTGAAAAATTAATCTGTTTTGGCTGATGATGTAACTTTTTTTTTTTAAAAGTTCTTTACATATTTTCTTGAGAATTTATCTTTTTCTGTGTTAAAAATTTATTTTGTTGTTGCAGATTCATATTTTTACTTAAAATTTAATTATCAAGTTAAAAATTGAATTGTTTTATTTTAAAATTATATTATTTGGATAGACTATTTTCTTGAAAATAACCTTTTTGGTTGAAAAATAATATTTTTGGATAGAAACTTTAATATTCTTTTGCAACAATTTACTTTTTCTTCCAAATTCAGCAATTTTGGTGATCAGTTTTCTCTCTTTCGAATAAAAAATAATTATTGTTTGAAAATTATTAATTTCTTTAAGTGGAAATCTTGTTTTTGTTGTTTCTTTGTTTCTTCCTAATTATTTTATTAACATATTTTTTTTATAGAAAAATTTAACTCTGACCTTGAATATTCGTTTTTTCGGATAGAAAATTGTTCCTTTAAAAATTAAAAATTCCAATATTTGCTTCAGAATGGAATTTTTCTTAATTTAAGTTAAATCTCTTTTTTAAGAATTCGAATAATTGGTTGAAAACTGCTTCTTCTACGTTTGAATTTTAAACTTTTTGATTGAAAATTCAACCAACTAAACCAACCTGGATGGTTCAAGCTTTATGCAATAATTTTTGACGAAAAAAGGAAGGGGAGGGGGGGGGGAGTTAAAAAAAATCTCTATATAGAAATTACTCAATTTTTCCTCAATAGTGATAGTGGTATGCTAGCAAGAAACAAATACAATAAAATGTGGGCCAGATAAAGCAAAAAAAAAAGGATTGAACCCCCTGCTGATTGGGACCCTAGAACGAGGAAGTGGGTCACAAAAAATCTGTGTTCTTATTTTCCTGCCGGCATTCCTGACATGCCCACGCCTTAGATTAGACTCAGGGCGAAGGGTCTAGGTGACCTTGCTAAATTCTACATCAGACTTTTAGATTTAGAGTGTTCTCCAGGCTGTAAGAATTTATTTCTACTTCGTAGAGAAGAAAAATAGCGTTGTAAGATAATACTAAGCCTTCCAGGCATCTTGTACATGCTTTACAAGCGAAGAGAGAAAAGAGCAATCGATTTATTTTTGTTTGAGCATTTACATTCTGAACGCATCTGTCAAAATTATAACCTGTTGTCCTCCCAGCTCGAAATAGCCTCAATAAGTGGTAGCTTATGGTCGTATTTTATCGTTGAAATAACCAAAGAGGGTCAAAAAAGGGTGAGATGAGAAAAAAGACGAATAAAGAAAACTAGCTGTGAATTCCGTCTCAGGCGTTACCACTTTGTTTTTATTTATAATTCCATGGTGCTATGGATACAATATTGAATTTTTTCAAACTTAAACTACTAGTAGTTGATAATCGTAGAGTTTGCCTCATTAAGAACATTCTAGAAACTTAGCACGGACACGAACCACTTTTTTGCAGAATGTTCTCCAAGTCAGTAAGGTAGCTTCCTTCGTCTAGAAACGCCTCTGACTATCTACTAATAGTTTCACCAACATTTTAGAAAGTTAGCATGGACACGAATCACTCAAGCTTCAGAATGTTCTCGAAGTCGGTAAAGTAGGTTTCTTCGTCCAGAAGCGCATCTGATTATCTACTTATAATTGAAATAAGTTGTAGCTTATTGTCGTATTTTACCGTTGCAATAAGGATAGGCCAAGAAAAGGTCAAAAGGAGAAAAAATAAGTATAAAGAAAAGTAGCTGAAAATTCCATTTCCGGAGTTTTCACTTTGTTTTTATTTATAATTATACACTGCAACAGATACAATAATGATTTTTTGAACTTCAACTACTAGTTGTTGATATTCTTAAAGTTGGCCTCATTAGGAACATTCTAGAAACATAGCACGGACGCAAACCATTTCAGCTGCCATTCCATCTCGTTCGTTTTCACTTTTTTAAAATTTATAAATGTCTGATTGAATTATTAATAGTAATAGTAAAATTAACACCATTGAGAACATTTTCGAAAGTTAGCATGGACAGTAATCACTTAAGCTTCAGAATGTTCTCAAAGTCGGTAAAGTAGGTTACTTCGTTTAGAAACACCTCCGACTATCTACTAAAAACTTAAATAAGTTATAGCTTATGGTCGTATTTTACCGTTGAAATAACCAAAGATGGTCAAAAAAGGGTGTGATGAGAAAAAAGATGAATAAAGAAAACTAGTTGTGAATTCCATCTCGGGCGTTACCACTTTGTTTTCATTTATAATTCCATGGCGCAATGGATATAATATTGAATTTTTTCAAACTTAAACTACTAGTAGTTAATAATCGTAGAGTTCGCCTCATTAAGAACATTCTAGAAACGTAGACACGAACCACTTTTTTGCAGAATGTTCTCCAAGTCAGTAAGGTAGCTTCCTTCGTCTAGAAACGCCTCTGACTATCTACTAATAGTTTCACCAACATTTTAGAAAGTTAGCATGGACACGAATCACGTAAGCTTCAGAATGTTCTCAAAGTCGGTAAAGTAGGTTCCTTCGTACAGACACGCCTCTGACTATCTACTAATAACTTGAATAAGTTGTAGCTTATGGTCGCATTTTACCGTTGAAATAACCAAAGAGGGTCAAAAAAGGTTGATATGAGAAAAAAGGCGAATAAAGAAAACTAGCTGTGAATTCCGTTTCGGGCGTACCCACTTTGTTATTATTTATAACTCCAAGGTGCAATAAATACAATAATGAATATTTTTAAAACTTTAACTACAAGTAGTTGATAATCTTAGAGTTGGCCTCATTAAGAACATTCTAGAAACTTAGCACGGACACGAACCACTTCAGCTTTAGAATGTTCTCGAAGTCGGTAACCTAGGGTTCGTGGTGCAGAAACTTCTCTGATTATCTACTAATAGTTTCACCAACATTTAAGAATGTTGGCATGGACACGAACCACTTCAGCTTCAAAATGTTCTCGAAGTCGGTAAAGTAGGTTTCTTCGTCCAGAAGCGCCTCTGATTATTATCTACTAATAACTTGAATAAGTTGTAGCTTATGGTCGTATTTTACCGTTGAAATAAGCACATGGTCGAGAAAAGGGTAAAAGGCGAAAAAAATAAGTACAAAGAACAGTAACTGAAAATTCCATTTTCAGCGTTTTCACTTTGTTTTTATTTATAATTATACACTGCAAGAGATACAATAATGATTTTTTAAACTTCAACTACTAGTAGTTGATATTCTTAAAGTTGGCCTCATTAGGAACATTCTAGAAATTTAGCACGGACACGAACCACTTCAGCTGCCATTCCATCTCGTTCGTTTGCGCTTTTTTAAAATTTATAAATGTGTGATTCAATTATTTCTATCATGGTTTTGTTTAAATTATTAAAATAGGAGTAGTAATAGTAGAATTAAAACCATTGAGAACATTCTAGAAACTTAGCACGGACACGACGACTTAAGATTAAGAATGTTCTCGAAGTCGGTAAAGTAGGTGCCTTCGTCCAGAAACGGCTCTGAATATCTACTAATAACTTAAATAAGTAGTAGCTTATGATTGTACTTTGTCGTTGAAATAACCGAAGAGGGTCAAAAAAGGGTGTGATGAGAAAAAAGATGAATGAAGAAAACTAGCTGTGAATTCCGTCTCGAGCGTTACCACTTTGTTTTTATTTATAATTCCATTGTGCAATGGATACAATAATGATTTTTTTAAAAGTTAAACTACTAGTAGTTGATAATCATAGAGTTGGCCTTATTAGGAACATTCTAGTAACTTAGTACGGACACGAACCACTTTTTCTGCAGAATGTTCTGCAAGTCGGCAAGGTAGCTTCCTTTGTACAAAAAATCCTCTGAGTATCTACTAATGGTTTCACTAACATTTTAGAAAGTTAGCATGGACACGAATCACTTAAGCTTCAGAATGTTCTCGAAGTCGGTGAAGTAGGTTCCTTCGTCCAAAAACGCCTCTTACTATCTACTAATAGTTTCACAAACATTTTAGAAAGTTAGCTCGGACACGAATCACTTAAGCAGCAGAATGTTCTCGAAGTCGGTAAAGTTGGTTCCTTCATACAGAAACGTCTCTGACTATCTACTAATAACTTTAATAAGTTGTAGCTTATAGTCGTATTTTACCGTTGAAATAACCAAAGTGGGTCAAAGAGGATTTGATAAACAAAAGGATGAATAAAGAAAACTAGTTGTGAATTCCGTCTCGGGCGTTACCACTTTGTTTGGATTTATAATTTCATGGTGCAATGGATGCAATAATGATTTTTTTGAACTTAAACTACTAGCAATTTATAACCGTAGAGTTGGTCTCATTAGGAACATTCTAGAAAATTAGCATGGACACGAATCACTTAAGCAGCAGAATGTTCTCGAAGTCGGTAAAGTTGGTTCCTTCATACAGAAACGTCTCTGACTATCTACTAATAACTTTAATAAGTTGTAGCTTATAGTCGTATTTTACCGTTGAAATAACCAAAGTGGGTCAAAGAGGATTTGATAAACAAAAGGATGAATAAAGAAAACTAGTTGTGAATTCCGTCTCGGGCGTTACCACTTTGTTTGGATTTATAATTTCATGGTGCAATGGATGCAATAATGATTTTTTTGAACTTAAACTACTAGCAATTTATAACCGTAGAGTTGGTCTCATTAGGAACATTCTAGAAAATTAGCATGGACACGAACCACTTAAGCTGCAGAATGTTCTAGAAGTCGGTAAAGTAGGTTCCTTTGTCCAGAAACGCCTCTGACTATCTGCTAATAACTTGAATAAGTAGTAGCTTATGGTCGTACTTTATCGTTGAAATAACCAAAGAGGGTCAAAAAAGGGTGAGCTGAGAAAAAAGACAAATAACGAAAACTAGCTGTGAATTCAATTTCGAGCGTTTCCATTTTTTTTTATATATAATTATACGGTGCAATGGATACAATAATGATTTTTCTAACTTAAACTACGAGAAGTTGGTACTCTAAAATTTGGCCTTACAAGGAAAATTCTAGAAACTTAGCACGGACGCGAACCACTTTTTTTAAAGCATCTTCTACAAGTCGGTAAGGTAGGTTTCGTGGTTCAGAAACTCTTTAGTCAGTCTACTAATTATTTTTCTAAAGAGTTTAAGTGCTCGGAGAAAATACTCGGCCTTTATGTGATTTGAGAATTTAATGAGAAAGGCAAATATTGAACATAAGAAAGGAATTTCGTTCACAAAATAATGAATCTTCAACAAGAAATTTGAACTTTTAAACAAATATTTGAATTTTCCACCCACAAGATTAATTTTCTACCAAAAAACAGTCTTTTTTGGTACATACATTTTCATCTAAAAAATATCAACTATTAACCAAAATTAGAATAGCTAAAATTTCAGAAAAATAAATGTACAAAAAAAAAATGATTTGTGACCAAAAATAGAAGTACTGAATTTTAAATTAAAACAGTCAATTTTCAACCAAAATGAATTAAATCTCAACAAAATTCTTCAATTTTAAACCCAAAAGCTGAATTTTCTACCAAAAAGATACAGTTTCAATAAAAGATATAAATTTTCAACTAAAAAATAAAAATATATACATAAAATTACAAACTAAATCCAGAAGAGTTTAATTTGCAGTTAGAAAAGTAAATTTTTAACAAACAAAAAATGAGTCTTCAGCTAAAAAAAAATAATTAAAAAAAAAAGTAGAAATATTTTGAGCCAAAGAAATGAATTTTTAATCACAGTGATGATTTTTGAAACAAAAAACATGAATTTTTTACCAAATAGTGCAATTTTCAACACAATAGAACTTCTAATAAAAATAAACGAGTTTATAAATAAATATTTTTTATGCAACCAAAGAAATAAATCCTCAACAAAAAATATAATTGTTATATGTTATACAAAACAGAAAATTTAAAAAAAAAGATTAAATTTCTATCGAAAAAGGTACACTTTCCACAAAAATGGAATAGGTTAAAAATGCAACGGTTTGTTTGAAAATTATTCTGAAAATTATTCTACTATTTTTAAAATTCAATGGAATCGTTTTAGATTTAACTATTTTGTTGAAATTTCATTTTTTGTTGTTGTTCAAAATTAATTTTTTTAACTGAAACTGTAATTATTCCATTTTTGTTTAAAATAGATCGTTTTTAGCTCTAAATAAAATTTTGTCAAACAAAATTATTCTTTTGGGTTAAAGTTTGATTTATTTGATTGAAAATTAATTTTTTTTGTTAAAAATACTTTTATTCTATTATATTATAATTGTTGATATTTCAACAAAAGTAATATTTTTATTTGAAATAATAAACAGTTACATTGATACAAACAAGATAAATCCTTAACAAAAAAGTATTTGCAATATATATTTGAAAAATTTTATGTATTTATTTGGAAAATTTCCAAATAAGAATATTCCCGAATTTAAACAATACTTTTATTTATAACTATTATATTTTTATTGGAAAAGCAACAATCAAATAACTTTATAACTAAATTTTTTTAATGTATATGGTTTCTAAAATTATTGTTTAACGTTAAAATAATAATAAATGAAAAAATATATTTCTAAATGAAAATATAAACATAATTCTGACGGAAATTTAATTATTCGGGAATTTTCCAACTCGGGAATTATATTATTCAAGAGTTTCCCGATTCGGAAATTTTAATATTAGGAGCTTTATTAATGGGGAATTTTAAAATTCGTGAATTTTCCGATTCGGAAATTGTATTATTAGGAAATTTAATTAATTAGGAAGTTTAATATTCAGGAATTTTATTATTCGGAAACTTTGTAATTTGTAATATTATTATTTGGGAATTTTACAATGTCGAAAGTTTTATTTTTCGTGATTTTTTAGGCGTCCCTGGAATTTTATTATTCGGGAATTTTCCAAACCGTTTGGAAGTTTTCTTTGAAAATATTTTTTTTTTTGCAAAGATTTATAATTTTATTTTAAAATTATTTTTTCGGTTGAAAATTAAACTATTTTTTTAAAAATTTATTTTTGTTGTTAAAAATTCATGTTTTTAACTGTAGATATTACTCTAATTTTCAGACAAAAATTAATTTATTTGAAAGAAAATTCTTTTTTTGTTAAAAATACAACGGGTTTTTTTTTAATTATTCTGTTCTTGCTAAAAATTCGACATTAAATTTTTAATTAAAAAAACATATATTTTCGTTTGCAAATTAAACTGTTTCGTTAAAAGTTAAGGTACTATTTTAAAAATTCAATATTATGGTTTTTTTATCATTTTTTTTCCAAAATTAATGGTTTAAACTGAAACTGTAATTATTCCATTTTTAGTTAAAAATGGATCGTTTTTAGCTCTGAATTAAACTTTTTTGGAGAAAATTATTCTTTTGAGTTAAAATTTGATTTATTTGGTTAATAATTTATTTATTTTGCTGAAAATACTATTAATCCGGTAGAAAAATGCACTATTCGGTTGCAACGGTTTGGTGAAAAATGAATCTGTTTTGGTTGATGATGTAACTTTTTTGTTTAAACAATTGTTTATTGAATAAATGAAAATATTTTTTATTAAAAATAGAAATGTCAACTATTAATTTTTTCTTGAGAGTGTATCGTTTTTTGTGTTACAAATTTATTCTGTTGTTTCAGATTTATATTTTTATTTTAATTGTTGATCTTAGGTTTATTGACCAGGGAATATTTAATTATTAATTTTAGATGTTAATTTTGTTTGTCT
>JAAAKG020047114.1:0-18608 GCA_010014905.2 Druon quercuslanigerum
TATATTTTTTATATTTTATATTTTTTATATTTTTATTTGTATATAGTTGAAATTTGAAAATATTTGGTTGAAAATTAATCTTTTTGATTGAAAATTGAACTACTTGAGTTCTTTTTTTGGTTTAAAATTATTTTTTCTACTGAAAATGTAACTTCCATTTTTTGAAGATTGATCTTTTCCAGTTAAAAGTTCTCCTTGTTGATAAAAAATAATTTTCTTGGTGTGAGATTTCATCTTTGTCTGGTAAAAATAAATCAGTTTCGTGGAAAATTACTCTTTTGCTGAAGTCATATTTTGATTTAAAAATTCATCTTTTGTAGAGAAAATTCGTTTTTTGGCTTGAAGGTTTTTCGCCAACTTTTTATCGTGCAGAATTCCTAGAAATAAAACCAAGAATCTAACGACGAAATTCAGACAACCATGATAAAATATTCCCATTGCAATCTGAAAAAAAAATCTCTTAAAAAAGAAAAAAATTGCTTTTTCTCTCTGGATAAAAATACAAAAGAGGAAAGAAAAATGAGAAGGTAATCAAACAAGCGTTTCCTTCTCTCTTTTATTTCTTTCGTCTTTTTTATTTCTATCATTATTTAATCACAATAAAAAAACATTAGTGAAAAACAATCACGAAAGTTTCGGCACTCATACAGCATCCTTATCAAGCCGAAAAATTTCAATAAAATAAAATTTTACGGAGGCAGGAACAGCAACGCATCCAAAACGCTGTCTCCCCGACACTTAAGAGACATTTTCGGGGAGAGAGCGTTTTGGCTGCGTTCCTGTTCCTGCCGGCTTAAAAAATTTTTTTATTAAAATTTTGTTGTCATGATAAGGGTGCTATATGTGTGCCGAAACGTTGGTTGTTGATCAAATAAAACAGTCAAAATAAATAAAAGAGTGAAGAAAGGATATTTGATTGATTGCCTTCTCATTTTTTTCTTCTTTTTATTGTTGTCCGGTCTTTAGATTCTTTGTTTTATTTCTAGGAAATCTTTACATTAAACTGGTTATTGTAGGCTAAATAGAATTTAAAATGTAATTTTGATCTGATTTAAATTTCTTAAATTTCAACTTTTTAGCAATATAATTACTGAAATTGTGTAACTCTTGCTTCTGGTTTATCTTCGTTTGCCGCATTCATGAATGCTGTTTTCTCTAGACTCGAATCAGCATTGGTTGAGGTCCCATTGGGGCAGTGTGGGGTTAATATTATGCACACCCCGGCACAGATATCAGGAGAATTTCGGGGGAATGGCAGACCCAGAGTTAACCAGAGTTTAGCATTGATGCTGCTTATATCAGCATCTCTATTTTCCCTACAAAGACCTCTGTACAGCTACTTTCAAAAGACTTGTTTGCGATAAACTCTGAATAATTTGCACACCCTCCAGATAAGTTGAGGCGAAACCTCACCTCATTGTAGAGTTGGAATTTTAGGTAGAAGTGTTATCAAGCTCTTGTCGAAAAATAGAGATGTATTCACTTTTCTCGGATTCATCCTAGAAATTGCAAGTTTCCTGTAGCCATTCATCGAATGGCGAATTCCAGTTGGTTTGGGAAACTTGCTGAGGATTCGAAAGTTAGGAGTTGCCGTTAGCGGCCGTAAGTCTTTCCAAGTTCATGTCGGAACGTACACTTCAATTATGGTTTCCTCTGGCTTTTCTCACCGAATTACAATCGAATCGACCTTCTGAAGAAAGACAGGGATATCCTTCAATTTATCATCCCTGAATCGATGTAACGGGATTTTGGTCTCTCATCTCGTCTCGTTCGGCGAGGGCGAAATTTCGTTCGCCTTCCTGAACTGCCACTTAGTGAACGTCTTATCTGATGATTCACGTCATTAGCTTCTAAATTTCTATTGTTCTCTAATCATCCTTCCCGATATCTTCAATAATCTTGATTACTTTTCATCAAGGCAAAAAAAAACTTGGCAATCGTGCTCGTTGTTATAAAATTCAGGTGTATATAATAGTAGTTTAGTTTCGAACAGGAGAAGGGCAGTTGATGATTATTTTTAAGAAACTGGTGGATATTTGATTACAAACCGGACGCTCTTACTTTGACTTGATATCACTTACTGGATATATAAACTCTTGTCACTGAGTGGATTCTTGCACTTTTCTCTGCACAGATCTTGGCTAAGACACACCGGGTGTCCCTTAAATTACAATTGTTTTTAATATTTATTTGACTGTTTTCATTATCTTTCCACTATTCTACTCAATTCTCAGTTTTAAAAGAATTCCTGTTTTTTCTTTTGGGTTGAAGAAGTTCCTCCTTGTTCGCCTGAATTCGAATTCAGTTTTAATAGAACCCAAAGAGAAAATGGATTTTTTTTTGGTTCAAAGGTTTCCTTTTGATTTTAAATTCGACTGTTATATTTTTCGTTCAGAATTCATCTCTTGGTTAAAATTTCCGCTATTTGATTGACATTTTGTGAAAAAGTTTACCTCTGATTGAAAATTCTTTCTCTTTTTTTTTTTGTTTTTGGTGAAAGTGCAACTATTTCGGTAGAAAATTCGTCTTTTTTGGTTGAATTCAACTGTTTCTCATTAAAATTTTTTTGTTTTGTTTATATATCAACTATTACATTTTTTGTTGAAGATTCATTATTTTTTTAAATTCACCTCTTTGTTTAAGTATTCAACTATTTTGTTGAGAATTAATCTATTTCGTTTCCGGCTGAATATTGACCTTTTTTCTTGAAGTTTCATTTATTTGAATTAAAATTCATATATTTGATTAAAAATTTGTTTTTTTTTTTTATAAAAAAATAATCATATTGGTTAAAATTTCGACTTTTTAATTAAAAGTGCAGCTGTTTCTTTGAACAATTTATGATTTTATTGAAAATCAGTTTTTTTCTTGGAGATTAATTTTTCTTGATTGAAAATGTAACTTTTTTGATTTTGAGTTAAAAATTAGTCTTTTCTATCGAAAATTTAATTATTTTGATTAAGATGTATATATTTTGTTGAAAGTTTGTTTTTTGGTTGAAAATTATTATATTTATTGAAATTTCGACTTTTTTGTTTAATAATGCAACTGTTTGATAGAAAAATAATATGTTATTGTTGAAAAATCATATTTTTGGGTTGAAAATTCAACTTCTTGGTTGGAATTTCTTATTTTTGATGGGAAATTAATTTTGTAAATTTTTTTTGTTAAAAAATATTTTTGCGTTGTCGATAATGGATTTTTTTTCAGTTGAAAATTCGTCTTTTGGTAGAAAATAAATTTACTAGATTAAAAATGAATCTAGACTGAAGAATAAACTATTTTTTTTTTTAAATTGAAGTGTTTTGTTAAAAATTCCAAATTTTTTAAAAAAAGTTATCATTTTGTATTGAAAACCAAAAATTTTTTGGTTGAAGTTTAATTTTTTGGTTTGGCTGAAATTGCAACTATTTAGTTAAAAATTAACTTTTGTTGTTGTAAACTTGTATTTTAGGGCTGAAAATGAACTTTTTTGTTGAAAATGCATATTTTTAATCCTAAATTCCGCTATTTGGTTTAAAAATTAACTTTTTTTGTTTTAAATTTGTATTTTTGTGTTAAAAATGCAATTTTTTGTAGATAAATGATCTTTTGATTGCATTTTTTTCTTTCTTGACTGAAAAATATTTTTTTGGTTGAAAATTCCACTACGATTGTAAATTAACTTATTTTTTCAACATTCAACAATCCTGTAAAAAAAGTCGTTCTTCTTGATTGAAAGTGCAACAATTTGGATGCTTTTTATTTTTAAAAATTAAATTCTTTAAAGAAATTCGTTAAAAATTTAATTCTTAAGTTATCTCTTCTGGTTAGATTTTTTATTTCTTGACTGAAAAATTATTTTTTTATCAGAAAATTCCACTACTTGGTTGTAAATTATCTTTTTCGTTGTAAATTCACTTCTTGGTAGAAAATAAATCTTTTTTGGTTAATAATTAATATTATTTATTTAAAAATGTTATTATTTTATTGAAAAATTAGCAATTCTGACGAAAAAAATTCTTCTTAATTGAAAATGCAACAATTTTGTTGCATTTTTATTTTGTGGAGTGAAAAATCTTTATTGGTAGAAAATTCAACTATTTATTTAAAAATTAATATTTTTTAGTCGAAAATTCGACTACTTGGTTTAAAAGTAATTTTTTTGTTGTTGAAAATTCTATTTTCGGGTTAAAAATTCCCTTGTTAAGTAACAAATTTATCTCTTTTGGTTGAATGTTTTTCTTTCTTGACTGTCAAATATTTTTTGTCTGAAAATTCAACTACTTGGTTGTAAATTGATATTTTTGTTGAAAGTTCATCTCTGGATAGAAAATAAATCTTTTTTGGTTAACAATAATTATTTATTTAATTGAAAATTTAATTATTTTATTGAAAATGTAGCAATTCTGTTAAAAAGTAATTCTTCTTGATTGAAAATGCAACAATTAGCTTTCATTTTTTTTTTTAGTGAAAACTCTTTATTGGTTGAAAATTCACTTATGTTTTCTTTCTTGACTCAAAATATTTTTCTGCCCAAAAATTCAACTGCTTGGTTGTAAATCGACTTTTTTGTCAAAAATTCATTCATTACAGCATTTCCTGCTGTAAAGTCTAATAATATTGAAGATTATTTAGATTAAGATCTTAAAAAAGTCATCAAGAAAATATTTTTAAAGTGAGATTTCGGAATATTCAAATCTCATTATTTAGTGTTTGCAATTTGCAGTTAATCTCCAGTATCCCTGGAAGAAGAAAATTGAAGTTAGTCCCATAAATGTCTTTAGTGCTTTTTAATGCTACCTTACGTCTTTTTTTGCTCGAAGTGCAGAAAACCACGTTTGTAAAATTTGTTTCAGATACTTTTTTTTTGCAAGATTTTTAATAATTAAATGAGTTTTATGCAAATGTGGAGGAAATTAAAATTAAAAGTTGGGTCGTTTTGACCACGCGGTAGACTGGAGACGAGTAGACGACGGCCAAGCGAGAAACCGGTCGTAACACACTCGAGTCGTCGACTCGTGACCTTGAGTGCCGAACAGTGCTGCCATGCAGTTACCACGCCATGGTACCCCCTTAATTTTTTCGCATTGAATCGCAGATTCAGCCTCCTTTCGTTTCTTACACATAAATAGCTTCAGACGATTTAATTTTTCCCATTTTTTTGACCCACTTTCTTGAATTTGCTCAAATTACGAGGTTTTTGTTGAACTAACTCGATAAAAGGGCTCTGAAAATATTATAAATTAAAGAAATTACATTCAAATGCCGAAAATGGAACAGTTTCGGGTGTGGCTTGCCTTGGCCTTGATCCTAAATAGGATAATGAGGCATGACGCAACCTGATGCAACTATCGCGCTGATAGTGACTCTCGAGCTGTTTGTCACGCTTGACTGAGCGCATCTCTTTCGGCAAATAAATATGACTTTTAAACCGGAAAAAAATAAATTTTGAACAAAAAAAAGACGAAATTTTAAAAAAAGAGTTAAATTTTTGTATAAGAATATTGTTTTTGTCAAATTGGTTGAATTTTTAACCTACAAGGTGCAACCAAATAGTCGATATTTTTGAACAAAAAATATTAAAATTACACCTCAAATAGTTGAATTTTCAAATCAAAAAGACTATTTTTTTAGAAGAGAGTTGAATTTTTAACTTAGAAAAAAAACATTTCTACGATACATAATGCATTTTCTACCGAATTTTCAATGAAACATATATTTAAAAAAAATTAAAAATGGAAGTCAACATTTTTGGTTAAAAAAATTAATTAAAAAAACAACGATTTTTCAAACTGTTAAATTGTACAAAAAATCCCAATTTTTAATTAAGTAGTTGAATTCACTACAAAAAATGTCCATTTTCAACATAAAAGTGAATTTTTGATTAAATATTTTAATTTTTTATCAAATCATAGAACATTCAAGCCAGGCGAATTAAAAAAAAACAGATAAATTTTTTAAAGTAGTAAAATTGTAAATCAATTACTTGATTTTCCAATAAATTTTTGGTGTGTTAATTCAACAGAAAGTTGAATCTTCAAACAAATTAAATTAATTTTTTAATTTAATTTAATTTAATTAATTAACTTAAAACTATGAATTTTCAATCAAAAAGGTTAAGTTTCTACCAAAATATACGAATTAAAAAAGTTCAGTCAAAAAATAGAAGTTACGTTTTCTGTTTTAATAATTAGTTTTTAATAACAGTAATTTTGACTTTTAAACGAGGAATTTCGCAAAGAATTATATTTTTTACTTTTGGAAATGGACGGAAATTAAAAAAAAAATTAATTTTTTAATTCTAATTCTTTCCTTAAATTCCCTATTTCAAATCAGAAATAAATTTACTATTTTTAAATGTTTCGAAATCTCTTAAAATCTTTAAAAATTATTTTGCATCATTCAAGTCTTTTGAACTTTTTTAAAGATAAAAATAATCCTTTTGTTAAAAAGTTTCTTTGATTCTAAGAAGCATTTTAAAATTCGCATATTATTACCCTTTAACCCCAACAAATATAAACTATTTTTTTTTATTTCAAAACCTGGGATTTAAAAAATTGGGGATAATGATTTCTATTTAGAAAATAACAATATCAAATTGGGAGTCTTAAGAAATAATCATAAGGCAAAAAATAAAACATGATATTTATTCTTTTATAAAAATAATTAAAATTAAAATTCGTTTCCACTTAGAAAGACTCCACGAATAAATTTAAAAAAAGAAAGTTTTCTCGTATTGAAGAAATTATTATTATTATTTAGAATTTTTAATTTACCATAATTTTTTTCTTTGTCAAAAGTTCCTTATTTCTATAAAATCGTTTTCATCTTCTCTAATTTTAATAACAATCGATAATTACGGTTAAAAATCCATGAAGTCCATGAATTTTTTTTTGATTTGGAATAATCTGGAAAAGTCCTTGAATTTAGGCATCGTCCTGAAATTTGTATTTCATTAAAGAAAACGTAGGGTTTTAAATACTTGATTTATAATTTTTCTGTTTTTTTTTTGAAAGTAGAAAAACGTAGATTTTTAATAACTAAATTTTTTTTTTTTTAATCTAATACTTTTTTTTTGCTGGTAATCTATTGAAAATATAGTGAGATTTTATTGGTCAGAATTTGTTAAAATTTGACTGGGTTTTAAAATTAAATTTTTTATTAATTTGAAATTGAACTATTGAAATTGGAAATTTATCCCGTTGATTGATAGTTTAATTAATTTTCTAAAAGTTTTTTTTTTTTTCATAAATTAACTTTCTTAGTGGAATTTGTAATTCCCTGTATGGATAAAAATGGATTTTTTAAAATTGAAAATTAAACTTTTTATAGTAAAACTTAAACCACTTTGTTAAAAGCTTAACTATTTTGATAAAAATCTGTTTTTTTTTTTTAAATTAAAAATAAAGTTTTTGCTCGAAATTTTATCGTTTTTAGCAGAAAAATCGTCTTTATGGGCAGAAATATAATCTCTTGGATAAAAAATTTCCTCTTTTATTGAAAACTGCAACTGTTTGGTGGGAAATGAACTTTTTTGATGTAAATAAACTTTTTTTTATAAAAATTCATCTATTTCGTTAAAAAAAATTTGTAATGAAAATGTATATTTTTTTGATAGACAGAAATCTCAGAGATTTTTTTTAAAGTCAGGGAATTTTTTCGAAAGCTTGCTTACTTTCTTTCAAATTGCAATTTAAAATTGAATAACAATGATTCTTTACTTAGCAAAAATAGCTTTATGGCTGTATTTAACTTTCTTGTTTAAAATTATTATTATTATTATTATTATTTAAACTAATGTTTGTAAGGGAAAATTTAACCATTCTAGTTTTGGTTGAAAATTTATTGTTTTTAGTTTCAGGTTTTAAATTTTTTGTTAGTTCTGTTGACTGAAAAATCTTTCTTAGTTGCAAAACCAACTCAGTTTTAAACCTTGTTTATTTTTTATTTTTTCATATGTTTTTCATGAAAAATTAAAATTATGTAATTCATCTTTTTGCAAATAGAAATTTTGGTTTAAGAGTAATCATTTTAATTTAAAAATTCATAACATTTGTTGTTTTTTTTTTTGCTGAAAACTAATTTTTTTGCTGACTATTCAACTATTTAACTATTTCTGTTGAAAATTTAACTATTTTTTTTGTTTCAATTTTCAATTTTGGTTCGAAATTTGTTTTTCTTAGTTAAATATATGTATTTTGTTGAACATGAGTTTTATTGTTTAAAATGACTTTTTAATTAAAAATGAAACTATTTTAGTTTACGGTGAAAATTTATCCTTTTCAGTTGAAAATTCAAGTATCAGGTTCAAAATTCATTTATTTTGTTAAAAATTCGTTTTTTTTTGGTAGAAAATTAATATTCTTTATTAAAAAATTAATTTTTTTCGATTGAAAGTTCAAAATTTTTTAATATTTTTTGACTGGAAAATCTTTCTTAGTTGCAAAATCAACTCAGTTTTAAAATTCGTTTTTTTTTTATTTTTTCGTATGTCTTTGATAAAAAATTGAAATTTTGTAATTCATCTCTTTGCGAATAAAATTTTTGGTTTAAGATTCATCATTTTAATTTAAAAATTCATAAAATTTGTTGAAACATAAGCTATTTTGTTAAAAATTCGTTTTTTTGGCTGAAAACTAATTTTTTTGCTGACTATTTAACTATTAACTGTTTCTGTTGAAACTTTAACTATTTTGTTTAATTAAAAAAAAATTAATTTTCTTGGTTTGAAATTCATTTTTGTTGTTGAAAATTCATCTTTTTGGCTTAAAATTAAACTATCTGGTCCAAAATTTGTCTTTCTTAGTTGAAAATTTTTATTTTTTTTTTTGAAAATGAGTTTCTTTGTTTGAAATGACTTTTTATTCAAAAATGAAACTATCTTAGTTTTCGGTGAAAATTTATCCTTTTCAGTTGAACATTTTTGATAGAAAATTCAACAATTTTTTTTTGAAATTTTTTTTCGCTCTCTTGACTGACAAATCTTTCTTAGTTGAAAAATCAATTCAGTTTTAAAAGTCGTTTTTTTATTTTTTTCATGTGTTCTTGATTAAAAATTAAAATTATGTAATTCATCTTTTTGCGAATAAAAATTTTGGTTAAAGATTTATCATTTTAATTTAAAAATTGAAAACATTCGTTGAGAAATGAGCTATTTTGTTAAAAAATCGTTTTTTTTGGCTCTAAACTAATTTTTGTTAACTATTTAACTATTTCTGTTGAAAGTTTAACTATTTGTTTGACTTTTTTTGTGAAAATTAATTTTTTTGGTTTGAAATTAAGTATTGTTGTTGAGAACTCATCTTTTTGGCTTAAAATTCAACTATGTGGTTGGAAATTTGACTTTATTAATTGAAAATTTATGTATTTTGTTGAAAACGAGTTATGTTATTTTAAATGACTTTAATTAAAAATGTAACTATTTTAGTTTTCGGTGAAAATTTATCCTTTTAAGTTGAAAATTCAAGTATCAGGTTCAAAATTGATTTATTTTGTTGACAATTCGTTCTTTTTGGTAAAAAATTGATATTCTTGATTAAAAATTTATCTTTTTGATTGAAATTTCAACTTTTTTTATTTATTTTTTTATCTTTACTGACTGAAAAATCTTTCTTAGTTGAAAATTCAACTCAGTTTTAAAATTATGTAATTCATCTTTTTGCGAAAACAAATTTTAGTTCAAGATTCATAATTTTAATTTAAAAATTCATAACATTTGTTGAAAAATGAGGTATTTTGTTTAAAAAAATTTTTTTTGCTGAAAACTAATTTTTTTGTTGACTATTTAACTATTATAGTTAAAACTTTAACTATTTTGTTGACTTTTTTAAAAGAAATTTATTTTCTGAAAACTAATTTTTTTGCTGACTAACTACTTCTGTTGAAACTTTTAACTATTTTGTTGACTTTAAAAAAAATTAATTTTCTTGGTTTAAAAATTCATTTTTGTTGTTGAAAATTTATCTGTTTGTCTTAAAATTCAACTATATATTTGGAAATTTGTCTTTCTTAGTTAAAAATTGATGCATTTTGTTGAAAATGAGTTTTGTTATTTAAAATTACTTTTTAATTAAAAATGAAATTATTTAAGTTTTCGGTGAAAATTTAACCTTTTCAGTTGAAAATTTTTAACATTTTAACATTTGTTGAAAAATGAGCTATTTTGTTAAAAATTCGTTTTTTTTTTGGCTGAAAACTAATTTTTTGTTGACTATTTAACTATTATAGTTAAAACTTTAACTATTTTGTTGACTTTTTTAAAAGAAATTTATTTTCTTGGTTTAAAAATAATTTTTTTTGTTGAAAATTCATTTTTAGGCTTAAAATTCGACTACATGATTGGAAATTTGTGTTTCTTAGATGAAAATTTATGTATTTTTTTGAAAAATTGTATTTTTGTGTGGAAAATCAATCTTTTTGTCTAAAAATGAATCTGCAGGTTGGAAAAATCATCTTTTTGTTTTAAAATGAAACTACTTGATTGACAGTCAAATGCTTATGTTAAAGTTTTTATTATTTTTTTGTATTTGTTTAAATTTCGTCTATTTAAATTCAAAGATACATCATTCCTTTTCAAAATTAATAATTTTCGTGAAAAATTTATTCATTTTTATTTTGTTTGATGATAAATTAATTTTTAAAACTAAATATTTAACAATTTAATTTGACTAAAAACTGATCATTCTTAATTGAAAATTTATGTATTTTGTTGAAAAATCGTATTTTTTGTTGGAAAATAAATCTTTTTGTCTGAAAATGAATCTTCAGGTTGGGAAAATCATCTTTTTAGTTCAAAATGAAACTTCTTGTTTGACATTTAAACCCTTCTGTTAAAGATTTTTTATTAATTTCGTTTATTTAAACTTAAAGATACATCATTCTTGTTAAAAATTCATAATTTTGATTGAAAATGTATACTTTTTTTTGTTTGTTGATAAATTAATTTTTGAAGCTAAATATTTACCAATTTGATTTGACTAAAAACTGATCTTTCGTAGTTGAAATTTCTACAATTTGTTTCAGAATTCATGTAAATTATTTGGTCAAAAATTTATTTAGTTAAACATTCATCTATTTTGTTAAAAATGCAAAATTTTCACTTGAAAATAAAAATTAATTTAAATTATTATTCCGATTCATGGACTTCAGAAACAAATTTAAGAAATAATTAATTATTTTTTAGCATTGTTGCGTCATTAATTAATCGATTGTTAAAAAAAAATGCAAAATATTTCAATGGCTTTCTTGTTCCATTTAACTACAGATACCTAAAAAAAACTGGAGAATTTTTTATTCTCGAAAAGTCCTGGATTTTTTTTTAAGAAACTAATTTTGACAGAATTTGTTAACTAATCATTCCTCAACCAAAACAGATTAATTTTCAAAGCAACAGTTTCATTTTAATTTAACAAAATGCTAATTCTACCAGAACATATAAATTTAAAATATAAGTTAAATTTTCAATTAAAACAGATTTTTCAGTTAAGAGAAAAAAAATTATATCGAATTTCATGAATTTTTTTTCTAAAATAATTAAATTTCCAACAAAGCAGTTGAATTTTCAACAACATACTGAAATTTTTCACTATAATAGTGAATTTTGAAAACTAAATAATTAAATTAAAAAACAAAATCATCTTTTTAGTTTAAAATAAAACTACTTGGTTGACAGTTAAACCCTTTTGTTAAAGTTTTTTTTTTTAAGTTTCGTCTATTTTATTTTCAAGGTACATTATTCTTGTTAGAAACTCATAATTTTGGTTGAAAATATATTTTTTTTCTTATGTTTGGTGATAAAATAATTTCTTAAACTAAAAACTAAAAACTGATCTTTCTTAGTTGAAATTTCTACTATTTTGTTTAGAATTCATGTACATTATTTGGTTGAAAATTTATCTATTTAGTTAAAAATTCATCTTCAGGACAAATTTAAGAAATGATGAATTCTTCTTTAGGATTATTTCGTCATTAATTAATCGATTGTTTAAAAAATATATATTTTAATGTCTTCCTGCAAGTAAAACTGGGGAATTGTCAGGGATTTTTTTATCCTCGAAAAGTCTTTGAAATTTGTTTTTTAAAGAAACCAGTTTTGACAGAATTTGTTAACTAATCATTCCACAGATTATTTGTCGGCAAAATTTTGAAACTGTGATGCGTAGTTAATCACTCTGAGGGAATATAGACTGAGTGAATCCTACGAACCTTCATGCCGGATATCCACCTTGTAAATCCTATTAAGGATAATCCTTAATATATATATTATATATGTGTGTGTATGTGTGTGTGTATGTGTGTGTATGTCTATATGTGTATGTATACATATACGCTAGTGTTGCGGAACTTACGGCAAGCTAGTGGTTTTGATCAAATGTTTCCTTCAACCAGATTCGGAATATAATGTCTATATTGACTTCTATGGCTGCTTTGAAGCCAGTCAAGGCGAAGCTTCTCTGTTTTGCATAAAAATATATCCTTTGAGTGAGATTCAGAGAATATTAGTACTAACAAACACTGTTTATATCCTACCCTCTAAGTCGCAATTAGTGAATTATTTTTAAAAATAATTTTAGTATTTTTTTTTTACTAATTCTTTTAGCAACTTTTAAAAATTAACTAACTTACAACAGGGAAAATTGGGTGATTTTTCACGAAAATAGGGGGTAACTGAAATTAATTTATGGAACCAGATTTAATTCAATTTGAAATGCTAAGTTTTTAATAAAGAAGTTGATTTTAAAACAAAAAAGATTATTTTTCAAAAAACAGTTGAATTTTTTACAACAGATAATTTTTTTTTAATTGGAATTTTCATCCAAGAAAGGTTTTTCACTCAAGAGTAACAAATTTCATCGAAATTGTTGACTTTTATAGAAAAATAATTAAATTTTTAACAAGTCAGTTGAAACAACTAAATAACCTGTTTTTAAGTTTTAATTTTCAAAAAAACAGTTGAAGGTTTTAAAAATAATACAAACTTCAACAAGCATTTTGAAAATTTTCAAATAGTTTTATTTTAAATAAAATAGTTGATTTTCCAAATAAATAATTAATTGTTTAATAAAAGAGTTAAATTTTCTTAAAAAGAATTAGATTTTCAACAAAATAGTTTAGTTGAATCATCAATCAAAACAGATTAATTTGCAAAGCAACAGTTTCATTTTAATTTAAAAAAGTGCTAATTCTACCAGAACATATAAATTAAAAATCAAAGTTAATTTTAAAATTAATACAAATTTTTCATTCCAGAGAAAAAAAAGCATTATTAACTTAGTTGAAGTAAAGCTCTCAACAAAACAGTTGAAAGTTTTACAAATAATTCAAAAATATTCAAAAATAATTTTCGAAATAATTTCCAATTTTTAATTTTCAATTAAAACAGATTTTTTAGTCAAGAGAAAAAAATTTCATCAAATTTGTTGAATTTTATACTAAAATAATTAAATTTTCAACAATCTAATGAAATTTTCACTAAAATAGTTAATTTTCAAAATTAAATAATTAAATTAAAAAATGAGAGAAATTCTGAACGAAATAGTTTAATTTTTAAACATAATTTACTCTTCAACGAAATAATGGATTTTCAAGAATAGAAATGAATATTTGACAAAAAGTTCAACTTTCAGCCATGCATTTTTATTTTCAATAAAATAATTGATTTTAAAAGAAAACAGATCAATTTTCAAAGAAGCAGATGAATTTTTAACAAAAAAAAGAGGTTTACTACGAGAACAGATAAATTTGTTTAAATTTGAATTGTTGAATTTTATAGCAAAATAATTAAATTTTCAATAAAATAGTTTAATTTTAAATAACATATATAAATATCTAATAAAATGGTTGATTTGCCAACTAAATAACATTTTTTGTAAGTTTTAATTTTTAGCAAAACAGTTGAATGTTTTAAAAATAATGCATACTTCAAAAAGCATTTTAATAGTTTTTATTTAGTTTTATTTTAAATAAAATAGTTGATTTTCTAAATAACTAATTAATTGTTTAATAAAAGAGTTAAATTTTCATAAAAAGAATTAGATTTTTAACAAAAGAGTTTAGTTGAATCCTCAACCACGATAGATTAATTTTTAAAGCGTCCATAGAAAAAAAATTTGTTTGAATTTGATGAATTTTATGCTAAAATAATTAAATTTTCAACAAAGCAGTTGAATTTTTTAAAAAACATAATGAAATTTTCACTAAAATAGTTAATTTTCAAAATTAAATAATTAAATTAAAAAACAAGAGTTAAATTCTCAACAAAAAGTTGAATTCTTTATAATAATTTAATCTTCAACAATAAAAAAAGAGGTTTACTACGAAAACAGATAAATATCCAATTAAATGGTTGATTTGCCAACTAAATAACATTTTTTTTTAATTTTAATTTTGAACAAAATATTTGAAGGTTTAAAAAATAATTCAAACTTCAAAAAGCATTTTTAAAGTTTTTATTTAGTTTCATTTTAAATAAAATAGTTGATTTTCTAAATAACTAGTTAATTGTTTAATAAAATAGTTAAATTTTCATACAAAGAATTAGATTTTTAACGAAATAGTTAGTTGAGTCATCAACCAAAACACATTAAGTTTCAAAATAATTTTCAATTTATAATTTTCAATTAAAACAGATTTTTAAGTCAAGAGAAACAAAATTTTATCGAATTTGTTGAATTTTATACTTAAATAATTAAATTTTCAACAAAGCAGTTGAAATTTGAACAATACAATGAAATTTTCACTAAAATAGTTAATTTTAAAAACTAAACAATTAAATTAAAAAACGAGAGTAAAATCCTCAACAAAATAGTTGAATTTTTAAAAATATTTTAATTTTCAACGAAATGATAAATCTTCAACAATAAAAATGAATATTTGACAAAAAAGTTTAACTTTCAGCCAAGCAGCTTTATTTTCAATAAAATAGGTGATTAAAAAGAAAAACAGATTAATTTTCAAAGAAACAGTTGAATTTTTAACAAAAATAGAGGTTTACTACGAGAACAGATACATTTTTTTTAAACTTTAATTTTCATCCAAGAAAGATTTTTCACTCCAGAGAAATAAATTTCATCGAAATGGTTGAATTTTACAGCAAAATAATTTAATTTTCAAAAAAGCAGTTAAAGATTTTTAAAATAATTAAAACTTCAACAAGCATTTTGAAAATTTTCAAGTAGTTTTATTTCAAATAAAATAGTTGATATCACAAATAAATAATTAATTGTTTAATAAAAGTATTTTGTTGAAAATCACAAAATAGTTAACCAAAACAGATTAATTTTTGTAAAAAAGTTGAATTTTCAATTAAATCAGATTTTTGAGTCAAGAGAAAAAAAATTTCATCGAATTTGTTTAATTTTATACTAAAATAATTAAATTTTCAACAAAGCAGTTAAATTTTGAACAACATAATGAAATTTTTACTAAAATACTTAATTTTCAAAAATAAATAAATTATTTAAAAAACAAGAGTTCAATTCTCAACAAAATAGTTTAATTTTTTATAATAATTTAATATTCAACAATAGAAATTAATATTTGACAAAAAAGTTTAATTTTCAGCCAAGCATTTTTATTTTCAATAAAATAGTTGATTTTAAAAGAAAACTTGTTAATTTTTAAAGAAATAGGTAAATTTTTAACGAAAAGAAAAGAGGTTTACTAAGAGAATAGATAAATTTTTTTAAATTTGAATTTTCATCTAAGAAACGTTTTTCACTCAAGAGAAACAAATTTCATGGAAATTGTTGAATTTTATAGCAAAATTATTAAATTTTCAAGAAAACAGTTTAATTTGAATAACATGTATAAATATCAAATGAAATGATTGATGTGCCAACTAAATAATATTATTTTTTTAAGTTTTAATTTTCAAGAAAACGTTAAAAGTTTAAAAAATAATTCAAACTTCAACAAGCATTTTGAAAACTTCCAAGTAGTTTTATTTTAAATAAAAGAGTTAAATTTTTGTAAAAAGAATCAGATTTTTAACAAAACAGTTTAGTGAATTTTATACTAAAATAATTCATTTTTCAACAAAGCAGTTGAATTTGGAAGAATATAATGAAATTTTTACTAAAATAGTTAATTTTCAAAACTAAATAATTAAATTAAAAAATGAGAGTTAAATTCTCAACGAAATGATGGATCTTCAACAATAGAAATTAATAATTGACAAAAAAGTTTAACTTTCAGCCAAAAATTTTTATTTTCAATAAAATAGTTGATTTTAAAATAAAAAAGATTAATTTTCGAAGAAACAGTTGAATTTTTAACAACAAAAAAAGAGATTTGATAATTTTTTTTTTAATGGAATTTTCATCCAAGAAAGGTTTTTCACTTAAGAGAAACAAATTTCATCGAAATTGTTGAATTTTACAGGAAAATAATTTAATTTTCAACAAAACAGTTGAAGGTTTTAAAAATAATTCAAACTTCAACAAGCATTTTGAAAATTTTCAAGTAGTTTTTATTTCAAATAAAATAGTTGATTTTCCAAAAAAATAATTAATTGTTCAATAAAATAGTTAAATTTTCGTAAAAGAATTTTCAATTTTCAATTGAACTTTCAATTAAAACAGATTTTTCAGTCAAGAGAAAAAAAATTGTATCGAGTTTATTGAATTTTATATTAAAATTATTAAATTTTCAACAAAGCAGTTGAATTTTGAACAACATAATGAAATTTTCACTAAAATAGTTAATTTTCAAAACTAAATAATTAAATGAAAAAACGAGAGTAACATCCTCAACAAATTAATCGAATTTTTTAAAATATTTTAATTTTCAACGAAATGATGAATCCGCAACAATAAAAATAAATATATGACAAAAAAGTTTAACTTTCAGCCAAGCAGCTTTATTTTCAATAAAATAGTTGACTTGCCAAAAAAAGATTAAATTTTCAACAAATTGATTTAGTTGAATCCCTCAACCAAAACAGATTAATTTTCAAAGCAAGAGTTTCATTGTAGATTAAAAAATTCTAAAAAAAAACAGAATATATAAATTAAGAATAAAAGCTTAATTTTCAATTGAAACAGATTTTTAAGTCCAGAGAAAAATTTTTTATCAAATTTGTTGAATTTCATGCTAAAATAATTTATTTATTTATTTTATTTATTTTTAAAAACTAAATAATTATATTACAAAACGAGAGTTAAATCCTCAACCATAAAGAATTAATTTTCAAACAAACAGTTGCATCTTTAATAAAAAAGTGATATTTCTACCAGAACAGATAAATTTAAAAAAAAGTTGAATTTCTAACGAGGAAAGGGACTTTTTTTCGGATTGAAATTTTTGAATTTTATACCAAAAAAATAGAATTTTTAACCCAAAAAGACAAAGTTTCAAGAAAGCAGTTAAACATTTAAGCCAAATATATGAATTTTCTAAAAGAAAAAAAAAACAATTTCAATTTTTATCCAAAAATGGAACAGTTAAATTTGTATTTAACAATAGATTTTCAAAAATACAGTTGCATTTTTTAAAGAGGGAAATTTTAATCAGGTCAGATAAATTAAAAAAAGGAATTAAATTTTCGACCAAGAAAAATTTCTCTATCAAGATAAAAACAAAATTTCATCCAATTTGTTCTATTTTATACAAAAATAATAGATTTTTTAACCTAAAAAGGCGAATTTGGAATAAAACACTTGAATTTTCAAACCAAAAACATATTTAAACAAAAAAGTTAATTTTAAATAAAAAATAGCATAATTAATTTTTTCAGTTCAAATAATTGAGTTTCAACTAATAAAAAATCGATTTTTCAACAATAAAATAAGAAAATTTTAATAAAACAATTAAATTTTTAATCAAAAAATGTCAATTTTAAACAAAAAAGTTAATGTTAAATCAAAAATGGAATAATTATTTTTTTTCAGTTCAAAAAATTCAGTTTGAACTAATAAAAAATCGAATTTTCAGAAAAATAGATCAAGCTTCATGCAATTAAATTATTCTTTGTGTAAGAAGTAATAGTTGAATTTTCACCTAAAAACGATCAATTGTAAATCAAAAATAAAGAAGTTAAATTTTCGTTTTCAAAAATTAATTTTGTAACTAAAACAAAAAAAAATTGTAACAAAATAGTTCAATATTTTACGAAGTAGTAGAATTTTTAACTTAAAGAGGTTAATTCTGAACCAAAAATACAATAGTTTTATTTGAATGAATTAACTTTAAAAATCCACTTAAAAAAAATTTAGATGCTTACTCGTAAAATAAAATCACTAATTTTATTCTCAAGATTTCAATTAAAAAAAGTGAAATGTGAAACGCTTGAATTTGGAATTATTTAATTATAAATCTCTTCATTAAAAATATTTGATTTATCTCCTTTTTAAGTCCAAATCATTGAATCTAACACCCTTTTAATTTCAACATTTATGGGAACAATGGTTTATAATAATTTCGCTAAGAGACATTTTATGTTGTAATTATAGAGAGATGCAGAGAGAGACAGAGAGAGAGAGAGAGAGGGACAGAGGGAGAGAGGGACAGAGTGAGAGTGGACAGAGGGAGAGGGGTGAGAGAGTGGACAGCGAGAGAGAGAGAGAGAGAGAGAGAGAGAGAGAGAGAGAGGGGGGGGGGGGGGAGAGAGAGAGAGGGGACAGAGAGGG
>JAAAKG020047125.1:0-18606 GCA_010014905.2 Druon quercuslanigerum
TATATATCACAAAAGTTGAATTTTTCATTCAAAAGAACGAATTTTCAACAATTCTCAACCAAAGAGACCAATTTTTCACAAGACACTTGAATTTTCAATGCGAAAAGTCGACTTTGCCACAATGATAAAGATAATTTTTCTACCTAAAAAGATAAATTTTCCATCTAAAAGGACAAATGTTCAACAATATAATTAAATTAACAAAATAGTTGAATTTTTAACCAAACAGATGAATTTTCAACAAAATAAAGATTTTCAAAATAAAAAGAAATTAACTTCAACCAAATAGTTGACTTTTAAAGCATCACAAATTTTGCAGTTACGAAAGAAAAAAGTTCTACGAAATTGTGGACTTTTTGGGAACAGAATTTAAATTTTTAAAAAAATTAATTTTTACCTAAATAGTTCAATTTTTAACCAATCAGTAGATTTTTAACCTAAAGAGATAAAGTTTAAACCAAAAATACAATCGACTTTTCAACCAAAAGAAATAATTTTAAAAAAATAGATAAATTTTTAAACAAAAAGTTGAATGTTTCACAAAATAATTAATCTATCGATAAAGTAGTTGAATATTCAAACTACAACGATAAATTCTCAATAAAAAATATAATAGTTTATATTTCAACCAAATATCATGAATTTTCTATCCAAAGAGATGAATTTTGAATCCAAAAAGGTGAATTTTCAACCAAGACAATTAAGTGTCTACACAAAAAGTCAGCACGCCAAAAAAAGTTTTTCAAGCAAGCAGGAAGAATCATTCAAATTGTTGAACTTTTAAGCCAAAAGGCGAATTTTCTGTAAAATAATTGAATTTTTCGTCCGAGTATGAATTGAAATCGAAATATGATAAAAAATATGAAAATATTTTCAAAAAGATTAGTTTTCTTCCAAAAAATACGAATTCTCAACCAAAATAGATCAATTTTGAGCCAAAAATGAAAGGTACATTTTCATTAATAAAAGTTGATTTCAAGCAAATAAAAACAAATTTTTTAAAAAATTGTTAAATTTTCAACCAAACAGTTGTATTTTTGCCGGAAGAAACTGAAAAAAAGAGATAGAAATAAAATGTGTGCCATCTTTCTACAAAATCGGTTTTGACCTTGAGATAAATTTTCAAGGTTATTTGAAGGTCACATTAATTTTTTTAAATTGGAACCCCCTATTTTTGATATTACATTCTGATAGAGCGGGAAATTTTACGTCCGAAATGATAATTAGAGTCAATTTTCACGAGGTCAAGTAAAGGTTAAATCGAGGTCTAATTTCAAAAATCATGCAGAATAAGATTTTTTTGTTTTATTTTTTTAACACGTTCGGGCAACACAAAGCTGGGGTGAATCTGAGACCAACGCCCTTGATCGCCTTGACCTTGAGGCCAACTTGGAAGGTTATTCGAAGGTCAAAACGTTTATTTTCTTCAACTAATACACCCGAAACCAAACCCACAGACTCACAAGCTCCAAACCAACAAACTCCACACTTTGACCTTCGAATGACCATCCAAGTTGGCCTCAAGATGAAGGCGATGAAGGTCGTTGGTCCTAAATTCACTCCAGCTTTGTGTTGCCCAAACGTGTTAAAAAAATAAAACAAAAAAATCATATTTTGCATGATTTTTGAAATCTGACCTCGATTTAACCTTTATTTGAGCTCGTGAAAATTCTGACGTAAAATTTCCCGCTCTTTCAGAATCTAATGTCAAAAAAAGGGGTTTCAATTTTAAAAAATCAATGTAACCTTCAAATAACCTTGAAAATTTATCCCAAGGTCAAAACCTATTTTGTAGAAATATGGCACCCATTGTCCTGAGCAACTTTTGTCTAAACAATTTTTTTGTATACTGCTAATTTCCGGAGATTTTGGGGTGGATACATTAAAATGGCCGACCCTGTATATAATATAATAGAAGAGGATAAATATGATAGAACAAAATAGGAATAGGGTAGTTCAGAATCAAATTCAATTTGATCAAATATAGTGGGATGAAATTAAAGAGAATAGATTAGCCACAAAAAATGAATAAATAAGAATAAAAAGAATAGATGTGAATAAAATAAGACACAGAATAGAACCAAATTTCTACTCGTGGCAAAGATGAATATATACTGGTTGAGACATGACAGAAGAGGTACCAGATTGGCATTTAAACGTGAAGGCTGTACTTTGAAACCCACCAGATTTCTCTACCAGTTATCCTTGAGTTCGATCCGATCCCCTTGCTCTCGAGTCTGAATCTGCGAATACATTTTCTACTACCTTTTATATTTGCTGTTCAGAATTTCACAAGAAAGCTAGGAGATTATTTAATGCAGTCTGCAAAAAATGCTTAAAAATGCAAAAAAGTATTTTTTCGATTTTATCCTATTCTATCCTACCCTATTCCATTTTAATTCACTTTATTGGATTTTATCATATCCTTTCGTATCCAATTATATCTCATTCTATCATATCCTATCCTAGTCTATCCTATATTATCCAATAAGTTCTTATTCTATCATATCCTATCCTTCTCTATCCTATAATATCCAATTATATCTAATTCTATCATATCCTATTGTATTATGTCCTAATACATTTAATAATATCCTTTGCTGTCCTATTATATTCTACTTTATTGGATTTTATTTTAGCCTACTGAATCTAATTATATAGAATTCTACCATATCATATCCTATCTTATTATAACCTAAGATATCTAATTATATCTAGTTATATCTAGTTTCATCATGTTCTATACTCTCCTAATATATCCTATTATATTCTACTTTATTGGACTGTATCTTATCTTATTATATCCTATTATATCCAATCATATCCAATTCTCTCATATTTCATATTCTATCCTCTACTAATCTATCCTATCAAATTCAACTTTATTGGATTCTATTTTATCCTATTATATCCAATTATTTATTGGATTTTATCCTATTCTATTATAACCCATTATATCTAATTATATCATATCATATGCTATCCTATGTTATTAATATATTCAACTTTATTGAACTTTATCTTACCCTATTATATCCAATTATATCTTATTATATCCTACTTTATTGCATTTTATTATATCCTAAGATATCCTATTATATCCAATAATATCTAAGTATATCATCTAATATTCTAAAACCACTATCCTATTCCATTATTATATCCTATTTTATTGGATTTTATCTTATCCTATTATATCCACAGACATATTCTATCCTATTCTATCCTATCACATTATATGTAATTCTATCTCATTAAATGCTATACAGTCCTATTATATGCTCCTATGTCCTATTATATCCAATTATGTCTAATACTATCATGGCATATCCTTTCGTATTCTATCCTATTATAATATACTTTATTGTATTTTATCATATTCTATCATATCTAAATGTATCTAATTCTATCATACCCTATCCTATTATGTCCAATTATATTCTACTTTATTGGACTGTATCTTATCCTATTATATCCTATTATATCCTATTAAATGCTATTATATCCAATCATATCTAATTCTGTCATATTTCATATTCTATCTTCTCCTAATCTATCCTATTAAATTCTACTTTATTGGATTGTACTTCATCCTATTATATCCTACTTTATTAGGATTTATCCTATCTTATAGTATTAAATTCTATCCAAATCTATCTTACGTTATCATATTTCAGCATATCCTATTATATCCAATTATACATAATTCTATCGTATCCTATCATATTATAACCAATTATTTATAATTCTATCCTATTCTATTACTATATCCTACCTTATTGCATTTTATTATATCCAATTATATATAATTGTATCATATCATTATTAAATTTATTTCCCATTCCATTATTATATCCTACTTTATTGGATTTCCTAATATCCTAATATATTCTATCGTATTCTATCTTATTTCTTTTCTATCCCATTATATCCTATTCTGTCCTGTTATATCTTTCTTCATCGCATTTTATTATATCCAATTATATCTAACTATCACATTATAGCATACCTTATTCTATTCTATAATATCCTACTTTATTGGATTTCCTAATAACCTAATATATTCTATCGTATTCTATCTTATTTCTTTTCTATCCCATTCTATCCTATTCTGTCCTGTTATATCTTTCTTCGTCGCATTTTATTATATCCAATTATATCTAACTATCACATTATATCATACCTTATTCTATTCTATAATATCCTACTTTATTGGATTTTACCATATCCTATTATATCAAATTACATATAATTATATTATATCATATTCTATTCTATGTTATTACTATATCCAACTTTATTGGACTTTATCTTATCCTATTACATCCAATTATATCTAAGTATATCATATAATATTCTAAAATCACAACCCTTTTCCATTAGTATATCCTACTTTATTGGATTTTATCTTATCCCATTATATCCAAAGACATATAATTCTATACTATTCCATCCTATCACATTGTATCTAATTCTATCTCATTAAATACTATACTGTCCTATTATATGCTACTATATCTAATTATATCATATCATATTCTATCCTATTCTAATACTACCTATATCCTATTTTATTGGGTTTTTTTCTTATCTCATTATATCCCTTTCTATTATACCCTATCCTATTATATCCTACATTATTGCATTTTATTATATCCTATTATATCCAATTATACCTAATTCTAACCTATTTTGTCCTATTATATCCAATTGTATCTAATAATATATCCTTTCATATTTTTTCATTTGCCATTACAATAAACTACTTTTTTGAATTTTATCCTATCCTATTATATCCAATTATTTTTAATACTATCCTATTCTGTCATATTATATCCTACTCTATTGCATTTTATTATATCTAATTATGTCTAATACTATCATGGTATATCCTTTCGTATTCTATCCTATTATAATATACTTTATTGCATTTATCTTATCCTATTATAAACAATTATATCTAATTCTATTCTGTCCTATTATATCCTACTTTATTGTATTTTACCATATCCTATTATATCCAAATATATCTAATTATATCGTTTACTGTCCTATTATACCCAATTATTTTAAATTCTGCCATATTTCATGTTCTATCCTCTCCTAATCCATCCTATTAAGTTCTACTTTATTGGATTTTATTTTATCCTATTATATACAATTCTATATAATTATATCGTATCCTATTCTATTATATCCTATTGTGTTACGATTTATCCTATCCTATAGTATTCAATTCTATCCTAATCTATCTTACTTTGTTGTATTTCAGCATATCCTATTATATCCAATTATATATCATTCTATCGTTATCCTATCCTATTAGTTCCAATTAATTATAATTCTATCCTATTCTATTACTATATCCTACCTTATTGCATTTTATTATATCCAATTATATCATATCATTATTAAATATATTCCCCATTCCGTTATTATATCCTACTTTATTGGATTTCCTAATATCCTATTATATCCAAAGATATATAATTCTATCGTATTCTATCCTATTTCTATTCTATCCCGTTCTATCTAATTATATCTAATTCTATCCTATTCTGCCCGGTTATATCTTTCTTTATTGCATTTGATTGTATCCAATTATATCTATCACACTATATCATACCTTATTCTATTCTATAATATCCTACTTTATAGGATTTTATCTTATCCCATATATCCAAAGACATATCATTCTATCCTATTCTATCCTAACACATTATATCTATTTCTATCTCATTATATCCTATTCTGTCCTATTATATGCTACTACATCCTATATTATATCCAATTATATCTAATTATATCATATTTTCTATCCTATTCTATTACTATATCCTTTTTATTGGATATTATCTTATCCCATTATATCCAATTCTACCATACCCTGTCCTATTATGCCCTACATTATTGCATTTTATTATATCCTATTATGTCCAATTATATCTAATTCTAGCCTATTATGTCCAATTATATCTAATTCTAGCCTATTCTGTCCTATTATATCCAATTTTATCTAATAATATCATATCCTTTCATATTCTTTCCTATTCCATTAATATTTCCTACTTTTTTGGATTTTATTCTATCCTATTCTTTTCTATTTTATTGAATTCAATCCTACCCTACTATATCCACTTGTTTCTAATTCTCTCCTATCTTTTTCCACTGGAACGGTTTTTTTTTTAATTTCTTAAAATATGATAATATATTGACCAGAAATAAAAAAAAATGACTCTTACAAAAAGTCCGACTCGATTCAACTTGAACAAAACGTTTCCCTTCTTAAAATAAGAGAATCGGAAATGCCGACATCGGACCTTTTAAATAGGGATGGCCTAACTGTTACATGATGCTCTATATATCTTTAGAATTAGTGCGATAAAATTGTATTGAGACCATTTTGCATCAGAATTAGTCGAATTCGACATGTTTACCATTCAATGTTCAAAGTTCAATTTCAAAATTAGAATTGACTTAGTTATCAAAAATCAAGTTGGAATTGTAAATTCTTCACAGTTCAAGGTTTTCATTCTTAGGATCAAGATTTATTCTTCACTTATTCTTCTTTTCAGGAAAACAGGGGAATATATGTTTTTTAATCCAATTATTTGACATTGAAATTGAAAAGTGTTAAGTTCCTGAGATTTCAAGTCCAAATATATTTTATTTTTAATCAAGAAAGACGAGTTTTCTATCCAGAAAGACAAATGTTCAACAAACCCGTTTAATTTTCAACCAAAAAGAATATTTTAACAAAATATTTAAAGTTTTAACAAAATAATTAAATTTTAACAAATTTGTTGAATTTTTCACAAAATAATTTAATTTTCAACCTGAAAGATAAATTTTTAACCAAATGGTCGAAAAAACAATCGTATTTTCATCCGAAAAGTTAAATTACAAATTACAAATACAACAAAAAGTAGAAAAGTGGGGGATTTTCTTGAAAACAAAAGGAAAAATTTACACTTTTTTTAAAGGAGAAAAGAACGAAATATGGGAAAGAATGTGAAGTCAACAAGATCAAAAATGTACTCAGGAAGTATTTTTTTCCAAAAATTCACAATAGTAGTATAGCGTAGCTTGGGCCTTAAATAATTAAATAATTAATTATTTATTCTAATTTGAAAAACGTTCACAGATAAAATTACTATTGAAATTTTTACGTTAAACTTTTACTATTTTATTTGCCATTCCTGGCATTTATTTAAGAAAAATGTCAATTTTGCAAATAGCATTTTAAAATCGATAAACGTTGAATAGTTGTTGTGAATCGATTTGAATACCAAAATGCCTAACCATATAAAGAATTCTTGCTGACTGCATTTCATATGCAAAGTTATTCGTCCTCCTCGAAAATACGTTTCTAGAATATTCAGTCTATCACACGAGTCGAGTTCCAATCTTCAATATATATATATTTTTTTAATTCAAAATTTTAATTATTTATATCTTTTTTAAAAAAAAACCTTAATATCGAATTAGTTCCATAACATCAAAAAATCATTCCCAGATTCTCGAGGTGAATCAGCTGTTCGTATTCAGATCTGCCATGTTGAGTCACGTGACTATTCAATACATTTTATTTTTATATTGATATTGATTCGCGAATATTTTTTGAAAATAAAAGTAAAATATTCTCACAAGTGACTTATTGGAATTAGAATTTTTGTATATAAGCTTTTTTAATTTTCTGTGTAAGTTTTTAAAATAAAGTGAGATTGTTGGATGACAGAGACGACTGTTTGAAGGAAAAGAAGGTGGATGATCCGAGAGACCGTCCTGCAAAAAAAACTTGTTTGTCTCGTTTTACTAGAAAGAGTAACTTATAACACTCGCACCCAGTCAGTTCTGCAAAACCTTTCACTCAGTCCTCTCTAGGAAATTCCCTCTTTTAAAATGAGTTTCCTAAAAGAAAATGATAGATTTTACATTAAAAGAGATAAATTTTCAACCCAAAGACAAGTTTTCAAGCAACAATCTCGAATTTACAACAAACAATTCGAATGCAAAACAATTTTGTTTTTAACCATGAAGTTTTAACAAAAAATATAGAGGTAGATTTTTTAATTAAAGAGCATTAACTTTTAATTAAAAAAAATTATTTTAAAGCCAAAAGATGAACTTACAATCCAAAGAAGTTGAATTTTCAACAAAGCAGATTTTAATTTTAAATTAAAAACGATTGAATTCCATCAAACGAATTTCAAACAAAATTGGTTAACGCTCCACTCAAGCATAATGCCGTTCGCAATTCAAATCCTGGCTGAGGGAGATTTTCTTCTCATCCTTAACAAATCATTTGTCCGAAATTATCGTTTTAACATCGAAATTTTTATTGATTAAAAATTCAAAAAAATTAAATATAGACCTAAAAATCCAGAAATCAACACAAATTGAATTATTCTTTTAGTTTTTTAATCGCACACACCAATTTCGAAATCTCTTTAAAGAAGCTTTAATATGCAAACGACGAACTTAATTAAGAGGCAAGTGGAGACCGGCAGCTCGTCGACTGGAAACCCTAAGGGTGCATTTTAACGAGAAAGGTCGAGGGGTCACGCGCATCGTTATCTGGTATTGGCTGTAAAATATATATTCGATCAACCATATAAACTGTAGGTCATCAATTTTTATTACAATTCCATCTAAATTCAAATTTCAAAATATTATTCAACAGGATGGCCTTTAAAATCGAAAAAAAAAATCCCACTCATTTCCTGGTTCGCAAAAATTTTCCACGGACATTTAAAATTGAAAAATTAAATTAGGAAATTAAAAAATGTATAAAAAAGAAAATTAAATACTTTTTAATCCAACAATTTAAATTTAAGTGTCATTTAACTGCAGAATTTATCATTTTTTAACTTTTATAAAGTGAACAGTTAAAAAACTTCTGGTTAATAAATATAAATCTATAATTTTTAATGCTCTAAATTAAAAATAATTAAAAAATTGTAACGGGCAATTTTGCGCCATGTCCACTCAATAAAATATTTTTAAATATTTGACCTCTTCCAATTCGGAAAGAATTGAATTTGAAAATTTCCTCTCATCCAACTCAATAAAAACGTTAAAAGTAAAATACTATTGCTTTTTTAATGCCCTTCTGCCAGTACAACAAATATTGAAAACTAAAATTTTCTCATTTCAAACTGAATAACAAGTGTTAAAATTACAAAATTTTTCCGGTTTCAACTCGAAAATAAAAAAAAAGAAATCCCTCTTCCAATTCGTAAAAAAATAAATACCAAAATTTCTTCCCTATTTTTAATTAGAACGATAAAATTAAAATTCTTATTTAGACAATAAAAATGTTCTTTTTAATAAAAAAATTAAAATTGTAACTTTCAAAGTTTAAATTTAGAACTGAAATTTCAAAGATTGAAGGCCTTCTATTTTTAACAATTCAGTTTAAAATTATTTAGTTTTTAATATAAGATTTATAATTGCACATTACATTTTTTTAAATTAGAAAATTTTCAACATTCCTAATGAGAAGGTATTGTAAAAACGCTATTATTATAAAAAATTCAATTTTCGGCTAAACTATGCAATATAAAAAAAATCAAGATAAAAATCGTTCATCCAAAAAATATCTACAAATAAACAAATGCAATTGTTGCAAAAAAAGACACAATGTACAATCAAATGTTTAATATAAAAAATCTCCTTTTAATCTTTTATTTTATTTTATAGAATGTGTTCCTTAAACCCGAAAGAGCTTCAACAAAAGAGAATTCACAATCACTAAATTTAAGTTGTCGATATTCTGATCTTTAATTTTTAAAGTCCCATGTTTAATTTAATAACATTCAAATTCAATTAATTTAAACAAATTTTCCAGAAATAAATACAATTTTTTTTTCATTTGGCTAGTCATCCTGTGCGGTTATAATGTTGCATGTGGAGGCGTCACGCGCGAAATGCGTCATTCTACCTATCACTATGCGTTACGCAAACAACGTCAGTAAACACAGAAAAAAAATTACACACATTTTCAATGCAAATTACCAGTAGTCATTATTTATTTAAAATGTACGCACAAAGCTACGTTTGGCATACGTTTCTCGATATTTTCAGAGTTGCTACAAAATCCCTATTTCGGAATTCGAGTTTTCATAATTTGAGTTTTTAACTTAAAAAGATAAATTTTGAACAAAAATTGGAAGAAATCAATTTTTGATTAAAAACAGTTGAATTAAACCCAGAAATAAGAATTTTCAAAGAATTAATTCAATCCTCAATCAAAGCCTTTTATCATTCAAGTAAAAAAAAACTAAATAAAAATGAATTATCTACTGAAAAATATCAATTTCCATGCAAAAATTGTCTAAGTGAAAAACATTTTAATTGTGATAATTTCATTAATTTTATAAATAATAAATTGTAATTTTTTTAATTCGGGAATTTTCTAGTTCGGATATTTTATAATTACGTAAGATGATAAATGTTCGGGAATTTAATTCTTCGGTAGTTTTCAGTCATCTCATAATTTTAATTGCACTAATTCAAATTTTCTTAAATAAAAAAACTGTAATTTTTCAATCAGAGAATTTTATAATTGGGGATTTATCTATTTCGGATATTTTATAATTTGAAAACTTAAAAATGTTGCAATATTATAAACTGTCAGGAATTTTATTTTTCGGAATTTTCCAGTCATCCCAAATTTTCCATGTAAAATTACTGGCATTGAATTTGTTGAATATTCGATAAATTCCGAACTACATATAAATTACAAACTGATAAAAGGGAAGCAATAACTGCGAAAGATGTATGTTTGGCGATAAACGATACTCCAGATCTGTGGAATCCGGAAGATAGTGATCGTTATCGCTTTCCGCTTCGCTAAAGATATTGAACGGCTCCAACGAAAAGCTATTAAAGTCATTTAATCGGTTTTCAGTTCACTAAACATTTATTCCCAATTCGAGCGAATAATTTATTCGAATTATTGGCAATTCAGTTTTTTTTATTGACTTAAAATAAATAACAAAAAATGGCGGCAAATTAACAGTATATTAGGAAAGTAATTCTAGTCAAATCAAACTTGTTTTTTCTCTCTCTTTAGATATTCTAAAATATTCTATAAGTGAGAGTGTCGACCTAAGTAAATATTTAAACAATTGTGAAATATGCAAAGATAATCTTTTTCATCCTTACTTTGCAGAAATTGATTCATCATAAAATAAATTATTTTTCCAATCTCAAATAAAACATTTTTAATAAATATGCTAAACTCATGATTCGTTACAATCGGCAGGAAGAGTTCTTTTAATTGAGTCCAAATAATTTTACCTCAATTTTTTTAAAGAATCCTTTTTATTTAAATTTTTGTAGAAGAATTAATTTTAATTTTTAGTACTAGCAGTTTTAGAAATGAATTCATTTTCTTGGATTATTTATTTTCCTTTTTTGAAAATTTAATAATCTTAATAGATTGGTTTAGAACCAAAGAAAATTTTGTTAACAAATATTGAGAATAAAAAAGGGAAAATTTTAAAAAGAAATTATGACTGAGATATTTTTATTAGAGAGTTTTTTCTCCCGGAAAATCAAAAATACGAGGAAGGTTGAAAACATGAAAGAGGACAGCTGCGAATATAAGGCTGAATGGTACACCATAAAACCTTTTCCAAGAAAGGGACATACAGCTGGTCCAGCTGGTCTTAGGATTTCGAAAGCAGCCTCTCCAATAGATTAGTTTCAAGTGCACAAACAAAAATCTCGTATTTTTAATTTTTAGATTACATTCTTTTTGTCAATTCTTAATTGATTTTTTTCAATTGAATATAATAATTTTTTGAAAGA
This sequence comes from Druon quercuslanigerum, assembly GCA_010014905.2. Classification (NCBI taxonomy): domain Eukaryota; kingdom Metazoa; phylum Arthropoda; class Insecta; order Hymenoptera; family Cynipidae; genus Druon; species Druon quercuslanigerum. The sequence goes on from JAAAKG020047125.1 coordinate 11,818, forward strand.
TAAAAAATTTATCAAATAAAAACTGTGCGTTTTCAAGAATTTCATCTTTCCTCTCAAATATTTTTTTTCTAAATCCAAGATTTCTTTAGATACAATAAAAAAGTACCTATCTTTTTTGTTTAATTTTAAACAAAATCGGTTGCATGTATCAATTTATATTAAGATAAAACTTTATAAATTGAAGATATTAAATAAAATATTCAATTTATTCACAACAAAATGATTTCTAACAAAAAGTTGAATTTTTAAAAAAATAGATGTTTGCCTGAAAAAATTTCTTTGTTCTTAATTGTGTTTTTAAATTCTAACCTAAATAAAAGATATGAGTGAAACCTAAAAACATTTTAAGAGACAAATAGAAGGCTCAAAAGTTAGATTAAATTTTTTTCTTCAAATTTTATACACTTTCAAAGAAAATGTTATGTTATAAAATCACTGGAAAAATAATATCGAGAATGTAATACATAGTTGATTAAATTTTTTTTTTAATTTGCTTAAATAATTTGTTTAAAAAAAAAAAAGATAAGTTTTCACATAAGAAGATTAATTTTTGAACAAAAAAATTAATTTTCAACCAATAATTCAAACATGTAGTTAAATTTTAAAACAAAAAGATGAATTTTCTACTGACATAATGAAAATTTTACTGGAACAGTTGAATTTTTGAACAAAAAAGATCATTTTTCCACCATGAGGATTCATAAAAAAAGATAAATTCCAACAAATAAAAAATGTAAAATGTCAATTTAAATTGAATAGTTAAATTTTAGGTTCAAAAAAATAATTTTAAACCAAAGAGATGAATATTCAACGAAAATTATGAATTAATTAACTAAAGTAATTGAATTTTTAATCAAAAAGATGAGTTTTCAACTAAGAAGATAATTTTCTACCAAAAAAGAGGGATTTCAGCTAAAAAATATTATTTTTTTAGTTAAAAATTGAAAAGTTACATTTTTAGTTTAAATAAATAAAGTTCCACAAAAAAAAATTTGCAACCAAAACAACATAAATTTTCGAGAAAACAGTTAAAGTTTTAACTGAAATAATTAAATTTTCAGTAAAAAAATTAATTTATTTCCAACCTAAGAAAAAACTAATTTTCAACAAAAGATTTCATTTTTCAACAAAACTAATGAATATTCAATTAAAATGATGAATCGTCAAACAAAAAAATTAATTTAACAAGAAAAGAGTTTTAACATAAAGAGTTTTCATTCAAAAACGAGAACAAAAGCAAACTGTTGAATTTTCTACAAAAAAGAATGAATTTTCAACTAAAATCGATAAATTTTCAAACAGAAATAGAATAGTTAAATTTCCAAGTTACTAAAAAATTAATTAAAAAAAAGGAATTTTCAACAAAATAATAATTTTTTTTGGATTCTTACTTGAATCTTTGAGTGACTCGAAACTCAATTCATAATATAAATTATCTCTAATCCTTCAATTTATCTCTAAACCTGTTGATCCTATCGCAAAACATACATAACAAAAAATATCTGTCATTCAACCAGCTTCAAACTTTCTCAATAACTTTTTATCCTGAAACAAATATTTCTCAAGATATAATAAAAAAAGGACTATTTTTTACATATGACCTTGAAAATATGTTTCGCGCCAATTTCGAGAATCGCCCTCGTAATGAAGGTTACTTTTTTTATTCTGACTAAAGTTTAAGAGTGACTCGAATCTATGAAAACTAAATACCTCTAGTTACACAAAAAAACTGAAAACTGTAGAAAATAAAAATTAACTAAAAAAATTCTTAATATTAATTTATCTCAAGACCTATAAAAGCAATCAAAAACTATGAAAAATAAGAATATATTTATTTTTTCAAGGGCTAGAATTTTGATTCTCCCCTTTTTTCTTCTCTAAAATTAATATTTCTCGAGATATTATCAAAAAATTGCACTTGTTCACTAGTCTGCAAAATCAGTATTTGTCTTATCCAATTTATCTCTAAACCTGTCGATCCTATCGCAAAGCATACACAACAAAAAATATCTGTCATTCAACCAGCTTCAAACTTTCTTAATAACTTTTTATCCTGAAACAAATTTTTCTCGAGATATAGTAAAAAAAGTACTATTTTTTACACATGACCTTGAAAATGTGGTTCATGCCAATTTCGAGGTGCACGCTCATAATGACCAGATCGGAATGCCTTTACAGAGCAAATCCGAAGAAAAAAATGACAAAGACGATGAAACCTACCGATAGTCGAAGACCATTTCCATGACTGGTGGCTCTTTCGAGCGGTTGGTGGGCGGACGGGTGGTTTCCCATTTTGCTTTCCTCTCAGAGGTGATGTTTTCAGGTTGATCAGTAGCAGACGACGCAACTATCCAAAGACAACGGACTCACAGGGTTCACCAGACACGGTCATAATACCATCGAGCGACCTTCCTGTCGCAGGTGTGGCCTTCTACCACAATATCCGGTTGCACTTGCACCGTCAACACACACTAATTTCACGTATTTAACTATTATATCAATTCAACGAAACACCTCTGGACATATCACATTTATATCCAACTGCTTCTACGTCCTTCGCATTCCTGAGTTGTGCACCTCTGAGATACCAACAATTTCAAACGAGCACCAGGTATCGCGTAGGCTTCCCGATCGACACCAATCTCCTCATGACACAAAACATTGCACACCTTTTCTGCGCACTGCTCGAAGGGTACTCGTCTAATTCTGCAAAACAATATTTTTTGGGGGCTTGAATTCTGACTTTAGGGGTAGTTTTTGGATGGGGATGGGGAAAATAAGGGCGGGAGAGGGAAAAAGGAGAATACGAGAGGAAAAGAGTGAAGAGGTGGGAGAAGCAGAAGAAGAAGGCAAAAGAGAGAGTGAAAAAAGTTGGGAATGTGCAAAAAAAAAGAGTGGAGAAAGGAAGGCAGTAGAAAATAATAAGGATAGGGAAAACAGGAGAAGAAAAGGAGTGAAAGTTAGAAGGAAATAAGGAGAGGAGAAGAGCAAAGTTTTACAAGAATAAAAAGATTAAAAAGGAATAAATAAAAACAGATGATAATGCTACAAAAGAGGATGGAAAGAAATTTGAGAAAGTAAAACAGCGAGAGAATGAAAAAGACCAAAAAATTAAGAGACTGACTAAAAAGAGAAGGAAAAATAATAAAAGGAGGAAGGTTAGATAAACAAGGGTAGAAATCAAAAAAGGAATGTAAAAAAATAGAATACAATAAGAGCTACAGAAAAAGTTAAAATGTAAGAGTAATAGCGAAAAGAAAGTTAAACAGAAAATTTAAGGAAACAAGCAATAAATGGAAGAGAAACAAATATTCAGTAAAAGAAACAAAATCAAAATCCGCAGTAAGGTAAGAAAAACGAATAGAAAAATAAGATTAAAAAAATAATGCAAAAGGGAAAGAAAAAAAACAAAATTACAGGAAAAAAAAAATGTCAATAAGGAGAGAAAAAGAAACTTTCAAGGAACATAAAGAGGAAAAAAGGGCAAAGTTTTATAAGAAAAAAAGATGACAAGGGAACATATAAGTAGAGGAGCAGATAATTATACAAAAGAGGATGAAAAAGGATAAAAGAATCTGAGGAAGTAAAACAAGAAGAGAATGAAAGAAAGATCAAATAATTAGAGACTGTATAAAAAAAGGGTGAGTGGGAAAAAGGACCAAGAAACAAGTAATCAGTAGCAGAACATAAATAAAAAATCGCAGGGACGCAAGAAAAACGAATAGAAAAATAAGTTTAAAAATAGAATGTAAAAGAGAGAGAGAGAGAGAGAGAGAATATAAAAAAACATTGGAGGAAGAAAATAAATGAAAAACTGTCAAGAAGAAGAGGTGAATAAAAAAGTGAAGTGGAAAGATAAAAATACATGGATATAAGAGCATATGAAATATGCAAGGCAGAGTAAAATAATAAGAAAATTCGAAAAGAATAAAAAGTAAAATAGGACAAAAAAACGAATTTAAATTTAAGAAGTATAAACAAAATAAAAGAGAATAAAATAATGCAAAATAAACTAATGATCGAGAAAATAAATGAAAGGATTTGATGGTTCTTAGGAGGGAAAGTATATAAGAAGGCGTACGAGCAGAGGAGCCCAACAAATGATTTTTGACCTAATCTGTCTCAAAGGATCTTTCATTTTGCAAACAAATTCTGATTTCTTCGACAGAACACCATAATTCATCTATTCTTTCCACAAGAAAAATGATTATAAAAAGTATTTCCTCTAAAACCATTGTATAACCAATATTTTCCATTATATTTCTATTCTGTTATCTAACAAATTGTAATTAGGATATCATCAGAAATATTCTTGCTAGAACTCAAGTCATTAAAGAGATTTTTATTACCATCTTTACTATTCTACAAACTGCATATATACTTGTATAACAACAATGCTTAACACAACATTTGAAAAGAATTTATAGACATCTATAGCAAAAAATCATCAGAAAAACAAAACTCTGGACTCCTCTGATTCTAAAAAAGTATAATAGATTTAGGAACTTTAAGTATGTACCATTAAAAGACAATGGTTAAAACTTTTAAAGGTAAAGGATTATCAGAAGACCAACAGTTGGTCAATCTCCTCACCATCTGTATCATCCGGAACCAGGCACCTAATCCTTGATCCTTTCTTCGCTTCACAAAGGAAACTTATCCAAAAGCATATCTCACTATCCAAGAACCCAGAACAAAAGATCCAAGATTATTAATCACTATTCGGAAACTCAAACTTGATCCAAAAATATCATCAACAACTATTTAAAATTCCGACCGAACTTCACAAAAGTCACTACAAACAACACAACACTTCTTTGCAAAAATTACTCCAGTCACTATCCCAATCAAAGTCCAATCTCCAGCTTCCACAATATCCTCATTTAATTTTTTTTTTAATTAAAAAAAAAAGTTAATAACGAGCCGGCCGGCTCCTGCAGTAACTCCGCTTCTATCCTGCAGCTCGCCTGAGCACGAACTGGTCATACAGCTTGTGGCAGTCTGACGTCACAACTATGCCTAGAGTGGGATGTCCGACCGGTCGGACTTCTATCAGAGGACCCCTCTCACTCTTCTGGCTTCTTCAGGAGTCTTGCACCTCACGAGACTTTAAAAATCTTTCCGCTATCTTGATCCTCTTTGGATCAATCTTCTAATTTCTTGATCTATCTAGCTGCTACCTTGATCATTGTCAACACTTCTTTTGATCCACAACTGTAGCATCTTCAAAACATCAACAGTTTCTTTGTCTACCATAGTCTCCTACTTTTCAGATCTTCATGGGATGAAGTCCAATTTCTTTTCTGATCCGTTACGAAGAAGAAGCAGCAGTCCAATCCTTAAATAATCATTTCCTAGTGAGCTAACAATAACAAATCCTCTGTTTAGGGAACCTCTCCAAGTGCATCAGCGCAATCAACCTTAGATAATCATAGATTCTCGTTTGGTTAACTGACCATCTTCAACCAAGCTGAAAAAATCATCACGACCTCTTTAACCAAAACTCATCAGCAAAGGTTGAAGTTCCCACGTTTTTCCGTTAGACTCGTCACGCTCGGCGACTTCCGGCGACCCCACCGGAACTGGAAATACGTTTGATCTCGGGATCAGGGGTGAATGATGGGATTATCTGGTTCTATCTCGAAGAACAAAGAGTTGGTTGCATTTCTTTGCTTCTGATTGGTGTTCCGATCGATTCTTGAGAAATCGGACCCAAGGCCGGACCAGAGACCCCTTTTACTCCGGAGGCCTGTTCCGTTGGCTCTTTCTAACGCACTTAATTCAAATCCAGGGTTGAACGCCACCTGGTGGCGAATTCCTCACTCGATATTGACGCACAACTATTTCCCTATTTACAAACAGATTTCACCTGGCCAGAAACTTGGACCACTTTGTATTTCGCGAATTTCGCAATTTTTAATTGGCGCCCAACGCGAAAAACAATTAAATAAATTCATTAGGGCTTGTCATGGCCACTTGCACGATCGAAGTCCACGACAGGAGCGACACAACCCCCCCAAGTACGAAAACGTGAATGCTGCCGGGGCCCAGGTTCGAACTTCGAGCGAGAATTACTCGACGCCCCTTCAGGGCCGTCTGAAGGGCCCTTCCGGCCCCGGGACTTCTGGCCCATAGCTGTTACAGAGAAGAGGAAAACCGGTTTTTAGTGAAAAGCAGAGAGTCTCCCGATGGTCCCTCGGGAGCCAGGGGCGGATTTTTAGGTGAGGTTAGTGGCTCTTCGAGGATCTTTTCGTTTCTGCTTTTCCGGAATTAATTTCAGACACCGGGTCGTGGGCCAGGTCACCAAAGGCACGTCGAAAAGGGCCATTGGGAGAGGGAAACAGCTGCCATTCTTGCACATCTGCTGAGACACGGCTTTAAAAGAGGAAGAGAAAAGAAAAGAAAAGAGAGCGGGAGTGAAAAACTTTTGATTTAGGAACTGCGGCATGTAAGAAAATGCACCGGGGCATCTCATACGTGGGCTTACTCAGAAGCGAGGGTGTTTTTTTAATGGGGTGACCAGACGACCTAATTTATCAAGACATTTCCTGATTTTTTAACGCTATACTGATTTTCTGATTTTTTCTGCTATGTCCTGATTTTTCATGACCGAAAAGTTCGTGATTTTTTTTTAGAGAAATTAAATTTTATATTATTAATTTTAGATTTTAAAAATTAATAATATAATATTTCCTGGTCAATAAACCTAACATCAATAATTAAAACTAAATTTTGTTTACAATTTTCTGAGGGCACAGTTACTGTTTGACTTTTCATTTTAATTTCCAA
>JAAAKG020047136.1:0-18605 GCA_010014905.2 Druon quercuslanigerum
CGAATGAAAGGGGAGAGATTGAGAGCTATATATATATATATATATATATATATATATATATATATATATATATATATAGCACGAGTAGAAATCGTAAAATAAAATGACATTGTGACGATAGTGCTAGGCGAATGCGATAGAAGAAAGGAAAATAATGTAGGGAGAGCAATATGTAGCCTTGTAGTTCGGGCATGTCGACTCTGTTATTCTTTCTGGGAACAATGTTGCAGGAAGGACTGAAACTAGTCGGTGCCACTCTGACACTGAATGCTGAACAGGAATAGGCACATACATGAAACTCCTACTAATTATCAAAGTTCGACATCGTGCACTCAATTCTCCCTTTCCCGCCTTGATCTGTATTTCCACACTCGACCTCACCTAGCTTCAAGCCTGCTTTAGTTCGTTACAGGGGCTGGCTTCAGGCGTTGTAGAATTAGGAGGTTGATCTTAGCTTAATATCAGAGAAGACGGTCATTATCCCTTGTCATCTTCTCTTCCTTGTGTTCAAGCACATTTATGCATTGAACTAATATTACGCTACATATGTCTAAGAGCTGAGCGATTGTCAAATACGTTTGTCATTATTATACAAATTGAAGATCCCCGATGCCACAAAATGCTATCTCAACAGTATACTATACTACAATGTACTATACTATACTATAACTCCATTTTTTATATAATTCTGCACAATGATAAGGAAACCTGGTGTTATATTGTACATTATTTTTTGTATCATATTATATTGTATTATATTATATCATATTATATTCTATAAGTCAGTATGAAAAATACACATCAAGTATTTAAAGGAAAAAGAAATAATAATGAAGGAAAACTGTCTACTATGAGATCTGCAGCAAATGCAGCACTTATGACGTATATCAATTGATAGCAGGGAAAGTATAATCGATAATTTGATGGTCAAATATGTAACGCTCAGACCAATATTTCAGCTTTACTTTATCTACAGCAAGAATTGAATCTACGAAAACTAAATCCTTTAATTGTTAAGTCTTTATAAAAAGCATCCATGCATAATTTAACAAAAAGTAAGTATTTATATCAATTTGCAGCTATATTTACAAATTTATAGGTTATGTTTCGTATCTAATTATAAACTACAGCTATGGAGATACCCCTACCTAAGGGTGTTCCCGCATTGTCGTCGCGGTAGGGCTTCATCTCTCCTCTAATGACCTCGGGGGCTATTATATGCTGACGGCTGCTGTCCCACGACTGAACCTAGTAAGGCACATGAAGGACATTTTTCAAGAGAGCCAATTTTATAACTTAATTATTGGATGCTTTCATTGCACTCAATCTTTTCATGTATCTATTTAAAGAACTTTTATTTGTCATTTAGCATTAATATTTAATATCAAATACCTTTTTATGTGTTAAAATTATACGTTTTTTGTTAAAAATGGAGTTGCTGTGTTTCATAATAGTACGTTGGCCAGAAATTCCTAATTGTATTTCATGAAATACATAGTAACTGAGTTATCAAATACGAAAACCTAGTGTGTCCCGTAACTTTATTCATTTTAACATATTCGACTTCAAGTTATAATAAATCTTTTATTTTTGTAAGAAAATAAAGTAGACGCATATTTAAAAAAACTGACCATACATTTTTTTATAAGTTACAACCAACAAATCAATAATTTAAAACAAAAGTATCAGAAAAATGTACAGTTTTTACTTAAAAAAATAGCGTAACTTGTAATGTTTATAAGTATTTTAATAGAAAAATTGGTTTATTATTGAGACTTTATCCTTCTCAAAAAATTGTTGGCCTCTTTGTGCACTTATTTTAAAGTGATTTCCCAGCTTAGTAGTTTGATCAAAAAAATTTCCTTGGTTTTGGTTTTTTTTCAATCCGTTCCGCTAGCACCTCCACAATGGAATTTGTACTTTCTTTTATCCCATAATTTTTAATTATTTTTGTACTACTTTTGGGAACCAATACAGATTTTTAGTCTCTTTTATTTTTCTCTCTCAAAAAAAAACGAAAGGACGCTAAATAAATTTGGTAAAATCAACCCCCATTCTAAAAAACTACCCACTAAGAAAAACTAGGAAAATAAGAACAAGAAAAACTATATCAAAGGTTTAGTCACTTTTGAAAGATTCTAAATTATATACCAAAACCAATAGTAATAATCAGCAACTCCCAAAACCCACACCGAGCACATTTTAAAAACGCCCATCACCGTTTCCATAAACTAAAACAGCACAAAATCACAAACTAAAAGTAATCATACGAGTCACCTTCGCACGACTCTAGTTAATAACCGAGTTTTCACAGCAAAAATCATCAACCTTCAAAAACCATCCCTGTTAATTAGTATCATAGGGTTGAGCATATAGTTTAGACACTTGCGAAGGTGGCCCAAACTGTTAACCTGTCATGTTCATGGGTACAAAACTATTGTGTCAGTATGTCTGACCTATAAATATGAGGAATCTAGAAAAATCTAACAAAAAAATGTTGAGAATGATAAAATTTAAATAATACATAAATTGTTCTCTAAATTTGGCGCGGGGTCTTTTGTGAACCACGCATGCAGGTTTTAAATTAATTTAATTCAATTTTTTAATTTTTAAACAAAGTTTTCATTTAATTTTAGAAAATACTCTGAATGTTATCTTTGAATGTTGTATAACTCATTTGATGGGATAATGGAGCACGTTTTTATATCTATTCAAGTTTTTACATCTATTCAACTTTACGGCACTGACTAGTGTTACGAATTTTTCCGTGAGACTGATCTGGTATAAAGTTCGAATTTTAAATGTGTATATAATATATTATAATTATGCATAATAATATAAATCTTTAAATAGCCATACTTGAAATAAGAACATTAATAATATTGCATTATTTAAGATAAAACTTAGAATCTAAAAAATCTTTTTTATGCTCTTGAATTTTATAATTCGAATATCTTTCTTACTATATGAATTGTATTAAAAAATTCTAATTATTACAATTTAAAGTCTGTATATCACATTTTAGTATGCTTAAATATTTCAATCTGAAAATCTAAGCCAGTATCCTAGTGAGACAAATAAGTTTTCTATTTATATTTATTACTTTTTTAAACTTATTCAATCTTTCATTTTAAAAATGCACTTATCTAGAATACTTAAACGGGACAAGCGTAAGAATTCTTAAAGTTAGGGATAGTCCGAAATAAAATATTTTTCTTCTACTCAGCAGCTTTTTCGCCTTCATTTGAAGTACCTAAATCCTTTGAGTTAGCAGAGCTTACCAGATTTTCATAAAAAGCTCTACTTGAAGCTGATTCCATTTGTGGCACTTGAATACTCAGAAAAATTGGCTTTCTTTGATGCATTAATTCCTCTAGGTGCTGTATTGAATTGTGGAAGAGGTCTGTCGATGTTAAAATTCTTTTTTAATGTTTGCACTTTTTAATAGTCAGAAGTGAAAGATGTTTGGTAAAATAGATTTTCGTTCCCTTTTCGAAACTCCGCCACCTTTATGTCCTTCGTGTAAGGCAAGTTACGATTTTTAGTCTGTCCCTTCTTCAAGCATCCTGAAATTCCCTAAAATCTTTGATTCTCGTTTCAACAACTTCGATGAACTTACTGGCTCCTTCCATAAACTTTCGTTGATCTTCGAAAGTCCAAATCTCTTCGATTCTCTTCCAAACTTTTCCCAGAGTTCCGTGGGCGCTATCTGCCTTCATGTAACTGTGTCCTGCTTCAAAGTACTTTAAAGTCATTGTTGGTGGCCCTGATTTCAGGTTTACAACTTGAATCAAGGTCGAAAAAAGCAGCGAATTTTTGTTCTGGCCACTACAATTATCAGCCCAAAAAACAATTTTTTTTAAAAGCTGTATCCTTTGTTGAATTTATAATTTTAAAGTAGACTAAAGCAACATCCTTGAATGACCTTCTTATAGCTTCATGCATTAAGACACACAAATTTGTGCCTTTTTTCGCAGGTTTGCGATGGTTGCATTAAGTACCACAAGACGACTAACGAAGAAAGTGCTCCTTATATTCTTTTTTAGCAGTATCAATACTTTCTGCATGTCAACAGCGTACATTTCTGTATTCTTAGCATAACACATTTCTACGTGATCTCTTTTGTAGGCTTCTCGGGCTTCAGTGTAGAACTTGCGGTGTGCATCAGAATCGATTCATATATCACAGTTGTCAATATTCCGATTATCTTCACTTTCAAGCTCTTCCAACCTTCGTTGATGACAACTATGAGACTTGAACTTGCGGCATTTTCCACATTCGTCAGCACTTGGTGTGCAAAATACAATATTTTGCTTCTTAAATTCTTCCCTATATTTTTCATACCCGACTTGATGATTTAGATTTTTTTCATTGTAGTTACTGCACATGATTTTGCTCATTAAATTGCATTGAAAATATCGACGATTTGGAGCATTTACAACGCGATAATGAGCAATTTGACCTTCCTTAAAACTTTTTAATAACGTTTGTCTTCCACGACGATCAAAAGTATCTGGAATTCCACCGTTGTCTCTCTTTACTTTTCAAATGGTTCGTATCCATTCCGTCATACCGTAAACCGTAAGTATGCAGTAACATTGTTTTGCAGACTGTAGCTTGACGTCCATTCTTTTGAGGCAATGTATAGATGATCAAAGTGTTTCTTTTAAATGAATCTTCTTTCGAGCTAACTTCCTTTTGTTTAATATCTACTTCTCTAATATTCGCATCGAAATACAGTCGACGTCCACTAAAATGTTTTCTCGAAAATTCTTCGAAAATCCTTTGCCTGGACTCTGGCCTGATTTTTTCTCTACACTTATTGCTATATTTTTCTGAACATGGAGGGAGCAACTTATGTTTTTCAAAGTAGTTCTCCTCTTTGTTTTTAGATCTTGATCTTTTTTTAGGGTTTGAGCCCACTTTTTCGGCATTGACATTAAGAGAAACATTTTCGTCTCCAACGTTTTCAAAGCTGCTGTTATCTTCAAAACAGAGAGCTGCATAATCTGAGAATGTTAGTCTGAGGACATGTATTTTCTGAAACAATCTCGTTATTTGAAGTGAATTCTACGTTTTCTTAATAAAGTGGTAATTCATAGATATCAACAACGTCTCAGATTATTTTTTCTTGTTCATTTTCGTAAACTATGAATTGATCTAAGACAAGAGGGGCATCGACTGGTTTCATCTCATGCGGGTTATTTGACTTCAACTCCATAAAATTGTGAACAGCATCCATTTTTTCTGATAACTCCATCTAGTAAAATATGGTTAAAAAATCAAACATCTTTTATGAAATGGTGCGGAACAGGTTAAAAATGTTGAAATTAAACGAATCATTTGAGATGAGCAAAAAGCGGTGTGGTTTGGCATCCAAAAGAAGTAGGATAACCAATTTAGAAACGGTAAATGTCTTCTGTTCGTTCTTTAATTTGAAAATTCAAAAAGATTTACATATGTGACCAATTACTATGGAGAATTTTTCGTGAGCAAATTTTCTTTTGGGTAATGTTTTTCTTAACTCAGTTACTTGCACATTAAAAAAGTAATACTTGTCAAACATGAGATTTATTCAGTTTGAAGCGTAGAAACACATATGTAATTCTCTTTCTGTAATAAAAACAAACTCGAGACGCTTTGAAGCGTGTGAAAATTGTATTTATACAAAGACAATAATAGCGTCTATTTTCAATTTCAATTCAAGATATCTCAAGAACGTTTTTTAAATGTGCACTTAACTCAATTTAAAAATCATGTTTTCCCACATTTTTAAAAATACCGGGTTTTCTAAAAAATAAGGTTCGAAATAACATAATGTCAATAATAAGATAATTACTAGTTAAAATGCTGAAATGTTTTTAATTGTATATTATGCTCGAATCATTTAATATTTTTATACGATTAACAACATATGAATCATAATATATTTTAATGCATCAATTATTTATTCCTTGGAATTTATTTGATCTATTCTATTACATGCATAACCGATTAATTTTTTTTTCGGGTTTCAAACAAAGCTTATTTTCTTACTTGGCTATGATTGTTAGATTAATTTCAGCATCGAATTCGAAATTATTAAATCCCTAAATAGCAATCTTATTTGGCCCTTATCGACAAGCGACAAAGTAGGCTGCTTTAAGATGGATGTACGCAAATATTAAAAATTCTGTAAAGTCCTTGTGCTAATTAAAAATTACACTTTTTATTTTACCCAAGTTTATAAATGTAAGAAGGTTTTCATTAAAAAGTATTGTTTTTAAGTCCTCATCAGACAAAGAAACTAATAAGATTTTAATCCTTTTCAACTCCGATCAGAACTTCCAAACTTACTTTTTTCAAATATAATTAAATTTTATGAATTACAGAAATATATTTATATATAAATTATATATATTTTTTAATTAATAAGATTTGAATAATGTAAGTTCTTTATGATAAAGCAATATATTGTTGTAAAACATTCGACTAGGTTTTACAAATTGCATGCTTTTAGAGCACATTGAAATGCGTTAAACAAAAGATGTGTTTTAAAATTATGTGAGGCTACGTTTGGTCGCTCCGATTAGCTTTGTAAGAGTTTGAAGTTTTATTATTTTCACTACCCAATCGAAGATTCAAAACGATGATTCAGAAACCATAATTTCGCAATTGTAAGTAAGTAAACATATTACTTCTAATATTTTATGAATTTCTTACTTCGTGTTTTAAATAATATTTTTAAACACTTCACCTAATATTTCACTTCTTTCCAGAGGCAAAATATATTGAAACAGAAACATCGAAATAGACTGACCTTAGCAAATACATCTCTCAGTAAATAATGTAGCGTTGTCGGTTCAAATTTTTCTGTAGCATTCGACCAAAATCATTTAACTATAACTAGAGTCGAAACACGTTAGTGTCCGTGAAACAAGAACCCAGTAACTAATGTGTCATAAATCTTTAGTTTTCTTTCATGAGATTATTTATTGTTTAGTTTAAGCAAATTCAGAAAAATTTTTTTCGAATGTAACTATTTCAGGTATTAAAGCTGCTTAAAATGCTAATAACTATCACATTGTTTTTCATGAGTGCGAAATAAGATTGCCAGACATTCAAATTCCTAAATTTCCCGGTGATTACCTGGATTGGCCTAACTTTAGAGATTTATTTGAATCTACAATTCATAATAAACAAAGAGTACCTCCTGTACAAAAATGGTATTATTTAAAAACTAAGCTAACAGAAGTAGCTTTGCAATTGGTTAAAAATATAGCTTCTACAGATACAAATTATGAGGGAGCCTGAAACACGTTAAAGTCGCGTTGAGACAATGAAAGGGCTTCAATTAATTCCTATCTTCAGTTGTTTCTCTCTTAATCTAATCCTAATGATTCCTGAAAGGAAGTAAAAATATTATAAGATACTACGAACGAAGCTCTTATGGCTATCGAAAATTTAAGAGCCCTACTGACAAGTGGGATCACATTTTAGGTTACTTGCTTGTAAATAAATTAAATAAAAATTCTGTAGCTGAGTGGGAGAAAAACCTCTCAAATAGTACAACTTATGCTACATATGACAATTCAGTTAAATTTCTTAATACTAGAGTTCGTACTTTAGAAGCTCTTAGTATGTCCAAACAAGACACAAAAAATGTAAACAGTACGAATTCTTTCGCAGCAAGGAGATCCTCTGCGCAATCATATAGTACTACGACTTCTAATGGTCATAAATGTATTTGTTGTGGTGAAAATTAATATCTATCTCAATGTCAAATAAAAAAAAATACAGTACCTCAGTGTAAGGAAACTTGTCGAGAACATAGACTCTGTTTTAGATGTTTGAGATATAGCTATCGAAGCCAAAGCTGTAAAAGTGAAATATCTTGTTTTCAATGTAAAAAACCTGATCGTACTTCAATGCATACCGATTTATTACCTCCAAATTCTTCTGAAGAATCTTCTAGCAAAATAAATTCTAATTTAAACCAATCGACACAGTCTAATTATGTTGCTTCAAATAGCAACATTGAGAAAAAAGTGAATGAAGCTGCAGAAGCTTCATCATGTCTACTAATCCTTTGGTTAATTTGAGATGTTTTCAGAGTACAAAAACATTCTTAGCTACTGCTAAAGTTGTTATTCGCGCTCACAATTAAAGAAAAATTCTTGTAAGGGCGCTTTTAGATCAAGGTTCCGATGCTACGTTTATTTCCGAATCTTTGGTGCAATATTTGCGTCATAAGCATTTTCCCGTGAATACAAAAGTAACTGCCTCTGCAAATATTTCGATCGGGGTGTCAAGATCTCGATTCAATCTATTTATGGCACCTACGAATGATCAATATAAATCATCCCCTATTTCTGAATTTGTTTTACCACAGTTGATAAATTACAACCCTCCAAAGATAGAGTTAAATTATGAATGGGATCAACTTCGTGACGTGGATTACGCAGATCCTACTCTCTTGAGTAGTGAACAAATTGAGTTAATAATCGGTGCAGACTATTATGGCTCGTTTACTTTTCCAGGGTTATGTAAAGAACCAACCGGTTCTCCTACAGCACAACACACAATTTTTGGATGGATTCTTTCGGGTCAAATTACAGAAAATTCTCAAACCCTATACCATATTAAAATAAATCATATTTCTACTCAAGAGGAGTTAAGCTTTGGTTTAAAAAAGTTTTGGGAGCTTATTGCTTATTGGGAGGATATTATGAAAACGCATTGCCCCACGAAAGACGGCCGTTATGTGGTACGGCTTCCGCCCAAAGAGGAATCTTTTGATTCTTTAGGTAAATATTTACATCAAGCTTACTCTATGCTCTATGGTGTTGAATGTTGATTATTTTAAAATTCTGAATTAGCAAAGAGCTATGAAACTTTTCTAGTCGAATACCAAAATTTTGGTCATATGCGTCAAATTTCAGATTCAAGCAAAATAAATCTTCTGAGTTGACCTCTGGTTTATTTGTCTTATCACCACGTTGTACGTGTCTAGTCCTACTTCTTCAGGAAAATCATTAAATGACCTTCTCTTAGTAGGACCCTAAGCTTCATATTGATCTCACAGCTATTATTTTTCGATGAAGAAATTTTCAATTTGGTTTAACGGCTGATATAAGCAAAATGTTTTGACAAATCTTGTTACATTCTAGAGATGTCGATCTGCAGCGCATAGTTTGTCATGAAGGACCTTCTAGAAAAATGGTACATTATCAATTAATGGCGGTCACATATGCGGCGGCGTCGGCTCCATACTTAGCAAACGGGGTTTGCAAGCAGTTAGCCGATGACGAAGGTAGTAATTAGCCTGAATCTAGCGAAATTCTTAAAAATGATTTCTACGTCGATTATGTTTTATTCGGAGCAGATATTATAGAACAAGCTCTACATTTAAAAATAGAACTCATTGACATTTTAGCTATAAGAGGACTGCCTCTCCGAAAACAGTGATCCCGCATATGAAACGAGTTACCCTCGCTCCCAATGCCACATAAAATCAATTTTTTAAAAGCTACTTTCTCTAGGATGTAAAACCTGAAAACTAAAAAATTTGAAAGCCTTTGATTCAACTACCTTTGCATTTTTTTCATTTTGCAAAAAAAGTATAAAAATCGAAAAATGAAATATAAGGCCCAACTAATAATTCGAAAACTTTCAGATTCCAGAGCTTCAGTTTAGAAAAAAACTTACAGATTTTAAGCTCTTTAATTAATAAAAACTGTAGAAACTGTTTAATTAAAATTTTTGAATTTGAAAGGATCAGCATTTTTAAAAAACGAAAATTCAAAGAAAATTCAATTTGAAACTATTCAAATTTAATGTTTAGGGAGGAAAACTATCAATTTAGAAAGATTTTGCGATTTAACTATGTACCTTAAAATTTTAAAGATTTCTAATTACAAATTTAAAAAATTATAAAAAAAATTTAACTGATCCACAAAAGTACAAACTTTTAAATTAAAACTGTTGAATAGGAAAGGACACACATATTAAAAAACTGAAAAATGTAAAGAAATTCCATTTGAAACTATTTAAATTTAAAAACCTTTACCAAGTAATTCTTTAAACTCACAATTTTAGGATTTAAAAGCTTTCAAATGTAGAAGCTTTTAAATTAAACAAGTTTTTAATTTGACTAAATGTTAATAATATTCAAGGATAAGTTAAATAATATGCATAAAATTATATTTGGGTTAATTACTTATTTACTTTTGACAGTTTTATACATATATTTCACTTCTTTTGTCAATAAGGGTCATTTTTAAAGATGGGACAGATTCTTCAGCGAAATAAAGCGTTCGTCACCTACAGCTAAAAGAAGAAAAATCTTGATTATGTCGAGCACTAGATCTCTAATAAGCAATCTCGAACAGGTTTCAGAGTGGGCCTTTTTTGTGCCCATCCATCAATATGATTTTCACCTTCAAAACATTATTCTTTGGCTATCAATTGTTCGTAACGAAAGTTTTTTCAGCAGCTTTTGCGGGCACGATTCTACTCTCGACTGCTGCATTCGAAGTGATAATTTAGGAGAGCTATCGAAACATTTTTTGTTTAGTTCCTGGAATTGGATAGTCCCGAAGGTCTTCTTATGCAATACATTAAAAGAATCTTATAGAAAGAAACAGAAGATTTTAAAAAAGTTATGGCCTGCTATTTCATATTTGTGGCCACTTGTGTAGCGTCATGAATGACCAGTTAGCGTACGAATTAACGAGCACTGTGTAGGTTGAACTAGTTCGTTTAAACTAATGTACGGTAATAATAATTAAAGCGAAAGTGCAATAGAGCACGAGGGTTCAGTGTAGAAGGATAGTCAGAGAGAGAGAGAGAGATAGAGAGAGAGAGAGTCTGAGAGAGTCAGACAGAGAGAGTTGGTCTATTGACTGCCATTAACTCATTAGATCTTGCTTACACGCGAGGGAATGTAATCAAAAAAGGGTCTCGCTATTTTCATCACTTGAGGGCTCATCGATTTATGCTACTGTCCGATATAATCAAATCAGCTTTTTCTTCTATCGTTATACTTATTCGTGGTCATATGCAGAATTGAAGCGAGCATCTCCTTTTCCTCCTACTGCCACTCACCTCCCTTATCCCTTCCACCTCCTCTTCTGCACACCATAACCTTAGAATTTTCTACATTCAGCCCTAACCTATTTTTACCCAGGTATCTTCTCAGCCTTTTCATTATCTCCTTTAAGGCCTCTTCGTTCTTTGCTAGAAGCAGTATGTCATCTGCATACGCGAGTGACCATATCCTAACCCGCCCTAAGTCCTTCTACCGCTCTGGCCGCATAGCTTGTTTTCCATATCCACGGTTAAAACAAACAAAAATTGGGCTAAGCAGACATCTTTGCCTCCAATCTTTACCCATCCAGAAACCTTCCGAAATTTCCTCCCCTCCTCTTACCAAGCTTTCGGCTCTTTATGGACCTTCCTCAGCCGCTCGATCAGGCCTCTCTTCACTCCCTTCTTTTCTACTGCATCTCATTACCTCCCACTTTCTACTGAAGGAAACGCGTCTTTGTGATGTGCAAAAAACGTATACTCTTTGGAACTAATACCTGTGAATTTTCATAATTCTTTAAACCTTATGGAAAAAATGGAAACTTTAGGTACCGATCTTATATCGTTACAAGAAGCTATTTCGCGAACGGAAATTATCTTTAAGAAGCTCGCTCTGGATAAACGATACGAACCACACTGTTTGAGAAAACACGAATAAAGAATTTTACCAAAAACGAATTCTTATAAATTCAGAAAGTGTACCTCTCAGCTTTTCTTTATTTGAATTAAAAATTGCATCCTTCCGTATCTGAAAAGGCAATAGGTAACCAGTCAATGCGGGAATACGTACTACGATAAGATTCTACTATTCCCAGGCTATCTAAAATTAAGATGCCTAATTGATCAGGCCATTATATCGAATGGGCAAATTTTCTTGATTTGTTCGACACTTCTATTCTCAACAACGATTCATTATCTAACGTTTTTTGCTTTCATGATTTGAAAACGTTTTCGACAGGTAACGCTAGACATGTGGTTAAGCATGTAATAGAAACCTATGCGAAATCCGCTACTGCCTGGGGTAAAATTAAATAACGTCACTCTGAAGCTGAATTAGGGGTTTCACGCGACCCGACGAATTAGAATTTAATGTGCTTAAAGAATTTGAAACTTCCAACTAAGCAGTTAGAAAACGTAATGGTTTTTTCACAGTACGTACATTATAAATGTCATCTCTGAAGGAATGGCATGCGCCTTTGGGATCTAAAACTGATTATCCTACTTTCCAAAACTTCGACAATTTTTTGGCAACACCTATGCGCGCTTGAGAAGCAGTTAAAGCAATCTGTTAAAGGTCACGATCCCTCTACCAACTCAAAATGCCTAATGTGCAAAAAGACACATAATTTATTTAAATGTAAACAATTTACAGAGTAATTTAATGATGAACGCAAGGAATTGATTTTTCGACATCACTGTGGTTTCAAATGTATTAAACTAGGTTATAAGCCTCACATCTTTTCCAGCAATTATAATTATAGTAAGTGTCATCGTAAAAATAACAGGTGGTACATATTGAATTTGAATCTAAATTCAATTCAATTGCGGCCTGCCGGCGTTGAATTCTGCTAACACTCTCATAATTAGTTATTCAGTGACGAGAACTAGTAATTTGGACGTCATAATAAAAGAAGTATCGGATAACCCTTCCCTATCAATAAAGGGAATGCATTATACTAATTTCAATGACGGTACGGCTGATTTATTTTTAACAATGAATGCGATATTTCACACTCCACCTTACTCTCAACCACCGTAGTAAACGTTCAAGCTTATTATAGCTAGTTTTATGCATTCGGAGTTCTCCTTGATCAGGGTTTGCAATATTTTATTAGTATAATTAAATTTAACGTCCTACAGTCTACCTGCAAGACCAGGGGCAGGAGTAGGAGAGTAATTAAAACAGCATTCGTTAGCAGACCGGAATTAATTTGATTCAAAGGCTATAATTCTAGAAGCGGCTATATTTGGATCCTGTATCTTACCAACGTTTAAACAAGATACGTCAGGTTCTCTTACAGCACATGATACCATCTTTGGGTGAAGCTTTTTTATACTTATTCTAACATCGAACATTATATGGTCTTTACCAATATTAACACATCAAAGTGACTTGCTTAGGTTTTGAGAGATGGAGGAATCTGTATCCAGATCCCTTTTGATTGCTGATGAGATGAGCTGTGATTTCAAGAACGCGGCAAAATCATTATTATCAGTGTTATAAAAAATGTTTTAAATAAGCTAAAAAAATGATTTTTCTCACAATTTTATTTTACACTACTCAATTCGCTTGAAATAAATGCTGTTCATAATTATCTATTCTACTTTAAATGTATCCAGGTATGAGAATTACGTGAAGTATACCAAGTTTGAACATGTTTTCCCATAATTTGCTTAAAAAAATATTTTATCATTTAAATAAATAACTTGATGAGTCTCTTTCCCGAGTCATTAACCCAATTTGCTCGAGTTTTTAGAAAAAAACTTTTCAAATCGATTGGGAATTGAAAGGTGTAGACATTTTGGAAGTATAAGTTTCTGATTTATCCCATCGCGAGTTAGACTTATTTCGGAATGTTGATTATGATAGCGGAAGCTTCTGTGAACATTTCTTATTTATTTTTCAGGTTTTTTTCATCTGCGTGAGCTTTTTTTGAGCATGGGAACTGTTTCTGCTTGCAAACTTTTTTCCATTCTGCGAGCTTACTTCAGTTGACAAGTACATTTCCACGCGGTTTAACCTTTCGCGCACTTTGAAGAAAAGTAAAAAAGGCTAACTATCATATGAAAAAACGATCAAATGAAGGGTCCTATGTTATAAAGACATAAGTGCCAAATGTTTCACAGGCGTTTTATTTGCTTAAAATAATTATTTTGGCCTAACTTATGTTTGGTATGTTTTTTTAAAGTGATTAATTCGGTTCGTCTATTCCTTTCACAATTCAATGTTGCGAAGTAATAACTGTAAAGTACTTTTTCGTTGTCAAATAAGAACTAATGCTTCAAGGTTAAACATTCATATTTGCCTAATTTCGTAGTTTAAATTTTATGGTTTAAATTAATTAATTAATAATTCTGAGTACAAGTAAAAATTGCATTAAATTCAATTAAAATAATTCTGTAAGTATGCTCCTTTTTGATCCTTTGTTTTTCGCTCATTGTTATTCTATATCTTACATACATTCACAGCTAACCACACGAAGAAAACCACGAAAACAGATAACTTAGCATTTTTAAATTGCTGATATGCACGTGTCAAATATATTTAGCATACATTGTATAACATTGGTTTTTCTTACTCTTTTGAATCGCATTTTCTAAACAATCGTGGTAAAAAATATTGTGCGCAACTCGCTTTAAAGACCAGGCATTCATGACTTGTGTAAGTTCACAGCACTCTTCCTCAATGCCTGATTTTCAACACTTGTTTCAGAAATAACTAAAATAATTTTAAATAGAAATAAAAATTAAATTAAATGAAACCCAACTAAAAGCTATGTTAAAAATTGATTCATATTTGGTTTATTCATATGTATATATTGTATTGTAGAAATTGTATCAATAGGTCTTTTCACAGAGTAAACATTGGATATTCCTTTTAATTCAGGATTCTTTATTATTTTATCTCATTTGGTCTGATAAACAATCTGTTTTCGTACTGCTTAAGTCAATAACTTTGGGCTGAAAACTGGTGACGAACTAAAATTGTTCAGAGTAAGCACTGTTTTAATTAATCAAACTTCATTCTTATGAAAAAACAAGTAGGACTGTTTTCTGAGAACTCTTTTAAAACCGAATTTAGTTCTCAAGAATATCGCTGTTTTTATCGTGTACCTACGCAATCGCATATCGAACTTAATGAAGTATACAGCAAACATCTCACGAGTGGAAAAGCAATTCAACACAGGTTTTTTATACATAAACTTGGGCCTTGAGTCAAATTTTTTTATTCTCATCTAGCATCAAAATTGACTATGTGTCATTCCATAATTAAAATTTAGAAATGACTGACAGCGCAATAGACGGCGATTGCAGAACTAGCTCGGTGATATATTTTGAATGGGACGACTCTGGCTATACGTACAAAAAGTGGAATGATTTAAGTCGTTTATTCAAAGGTGAATTAAAAAAAGCATTGTGGGTAAGGTTTTTTGACTCATATAATTTAGAGCACTATAAAAAATTAAAAAGTAGTTTTTTAAATGAATATTTGCATTTGTAGGTACTTGCTTGACAGTCATATTGTTTATTTTATTTATTTATTTATTTATTAATCTTGTTATGACAGTTGATACTTGCTCGTTGACAGGAGGCTAGTGCGTACGTGATAAATATAGTCAGTGTCGTCTAGTAGGAAGTAACTACACTAAACAGAGTCGCCATCCCAGTCTATGAGCTCACTTATTCAATTTGTGAACATTTTAAATATTCCTGCACTCATGAAACAGAACTCTTTTAATCATATTTCGAATTCATTTTGTGCGTATTTAACAGTAACAGTTTTAGTTTTCATTGCGTCAGATCTTAAAAAAATTTCCATAAGGCGCAATGATTTTGTACATCGCCGTTAGTTTATAGTTGGCCACCGCAGCGCTAACGTCTAAGCGCATATAGTCAATATCCCCGGTGAAAGTGTTTATTTTAGTGAAAAATCTAAAATTCGATCTTTAATCGCCAGCAAAGCCTACCTTAAAAACTTGTAAAATTCCAGCCACAAAATTCTTTGACGATTAACTCGGAATTCGCCAACTTTCTTACATTAACATTTATATACTCATATTCATAAATGTCATATCTCAAATGCATGTTCTTATTTTTTGAAATAAAAATATAATTTCTTATCGCCTTCCGCAGCCGAGCCTGATCCAATTTCAGGATAGTGTCACATTAAGATTGTCAACTTCTATAATCTATTTATCCAAACTGAAAAACTTTTCCTAATCAAACTTTGTTGTTGGTCTCATTTCAGGAATACTTTAGTTAGGAATTGTACTTTTGTTTTATCTTTAAATGGTGATTTCGATTTTAAGAATCTTTCTTCACTTGTCCTGAAAAAATATCTATTTTGTTGTTTATCTAGTTCTGTACTGCTATCCATTAGTTTAGCATTTATTTTCTCACATTTTGCTTTCATAGATTATGATCTAGATGAATCTATTTTGATATAAAAATCGCACATTTATTATCCACTTGTCTAATAAAACTGTAGCGAGATTTTTTGTTGCGTGAGCTTTTTCTATACTGAATTGAGTTCTAAATCGATTGCTGGTTTTTAAAGTGTATGGTGAAGTAGTATCTTTTGTAGGTCATAGGTGATTTTAACATGAACAGAACCAATAATTTTTATTATCCACTTACTTCTACCCATCAATTAAGTCTCGATACCTGTTATTATTGTAATGCTCCATAAAATTCTTTACGAGTACAACCAAGTGAATTTTATATGTCTCTTTATAGTCAGTTCATAAACTGAGCATCCTAGGCTATTTACACAGTCGGTAAAGCGCACTTTGTTTCACCTGCGTAAGGTGGAATAATTTGCATGAATTATTTACGATACACAGCAGACAATTTGCATTTATTTATTAAGTATTACATGAGTCTTTAGTAAGTCTAATCAATTTCTTTAATAAATTTTGTGATTATAAACTAGTGCAACAGTTTATTGAAGCATAGCGAGATTTAAACATATTTTGAAAGAACGAACCAATATGGATAAAAGAAAAGTTTTTTATTTAATCATTTCTACATTTCAAATCATGCAACATTTAAGAAGTTTAGAGGGCATCAGAATGATATAATATTCACATATAAAATTCTAAAATAAAAAAGTATACAGTGGGACCGTTACGTCAAAAAGTTGCGCGCGCTCCACAATCCAGTGCTGCTTCTAGTGATGTCTAGTCCTGACAAGTACATATTATTGATATGTAATTTATAATTTAGCTTAATCATTATTTATATCGGCAGTATATAGTTTTTATTGATTGTGAAAGGTCGACAATATCATCAATGATCATTTTTAAGGTAAAAGGAAAATTTTGTTGTCAGCAGAATAGTATTATTAAATTTATATTAATAATTATTAAATAATTTTAGTATTCATAAAAGCTGCTTTTATGACATAGGTAAAATACTGAATGGAAGAAAAATACATAACTAGTGTGTCTATCGTTTCTACGAAAAAAAATTACAGCAGTTTTCCAAGTTTTCCAGGACCAAAAATAAGTTTTCCAAGTAACATGTTTCATATGCAAAATTTCCTATGCGCTGAAAAAATCTGATTTTATAGACAAAACATGTTTTTTTGTCATTTTTGATAATTTGGTAGTTTGGAGTAAAAACGCGGTTTCTGATCTCTTTTTGATAAGAATTAGTTTAAATTTGACTAAGTTATCGCCCTTTCAGCTGATTTAGTGTAATTTTTAATAAAATAATTAAATGTTTAGCAGAACATTCCAATTTAGAACAAAATGAATGAATTTTCAAATAAATGATGAATTTTCAAGCCAGGAAATAAATTAATAAGAAAGAATGTCAACTTTCAACCAAAAGACACAAATGATCAATATGGAAGACGAACTTTCTACAAAGCAGTTGAATTTCCAACATTTTCTACCAAAAAATCCAAATTTCAACAAAATCGTTTAATTTTCAACCAAACAGAATAATTTTTAACAGAAATAATGAATCTAAAACATCAAATTTAATACAGTATTTCAACCCAGCAATTAGATTTTTTAAATAAAAAGACGGATTTTCAGATCAATGAGAAAAATAATTAATTGAAGTTTCAACCAAAAAACGAATTGTTTTGTAAGACAGTTGCATTTTAAACTGAAACTATTACTTTACAACAACAAAAATTAATCTTTAACAAAACAGTTGCAGTTTTAACCAGCAAAAGAAGAATTTTGACCAGAAAAATTAGTTTTCTCACAATAAAAAAATGGAAAATAGACATTTTTCAGGTAAAAAAATGTATCGAAATAAAAAATAAAATAAAACGAATTGTCAACGAAATATTTCAATTTTCAGTAAAAGATTTGAATTTTGAAACAAAAAAATTAATTTTTTACGAAGTGGTACAACTTTCACCCAAGTAGTTGAATTTTATTGTTAAAAAAATCAATTTTTAGCTACTTTTAAACCAATAATGTAAGAATGGATATTCCAAACACAAAGGATGACTTTATAAATAACTTCACTCTGACAAATTTCTCATTTTCCCTAACCTCTACAAATGCTAGAATCTTTTGTAAAGTTTTTAACATACAATCTAGCTCGCAAGTTTGAGCGCGCTTATGGCGCGCACCTGTTGGATCTCGCGCTTCGCGCTAGATTAGATACTCGCCTCGCGTTACGCGCTCGGACACGTTTACCTCACGCTTTACAAACAGTTCCTCTAGGTTTTCGGACTTCGTGTACTCGCTATTACGCGCTTCGCGGGCTAATAACTACTCTCTTAGTAAGCTTCATCGTTATGACATGCTTTTGGTTCAATTACGTCAGTTTTACATAAAAAGAAGAACTAATTT
>JAAAKG020047147.1:0-18605 GCA_010014905.2 Druon quercuslanigerum
AAAATTTAAACGGATCAAACAGAAAATTAACAAGTTGTTAAATATTTTATTTTCACATTTTTACTTCCGAAAGTTTTAAATTCGTTTAGAAAATTTTGAAAATTTGAAATTATTCTATTTGTATTGAAAATTTTTTTCTCGTAACAAGAAAAAATCTACCTCAGACCGGATTTGAATCAGAAATGCAACTATACATGTGCTGAGTAGGGTAGCTCAAAAACGCTTATTGTTTAGAGGGTAACGATCCCTTCCATTTCATTCCAAATCCAAAAATAGAAATTCCGTAATCTTTATTTTTTTATTTTATTTTTTTTATCTTATTTTTATTATTTTAACAGGTTAAATGTGACGAGAAAGTATTGGGCCTTTTAGAGAATTATCCAATGAAGAATTTCACCTATCCCCACAAGGACCTGAAAAATACGCTTAAAACCAAAAATGTCAATTCTTAATGAAATGGACCTATTGAACACTGTATTCTCATCTTTTTTTTACTTAAAATTAATTAGATTAATTTTATTCAAAAAACTTCAAAAACATAAAAATAAAAAATTCCATTTGTTGAAAGAATTGAATAATTATTAATTAATGTT
Organism: Druon quercuslanigerum; assembly: GCA_010014905.2. Lineage (NCBI taxonomy): Eukaryota > Metazoa > Arthropoda > Insecta > Hymenoptera > Cynipidae > Druon > Druon quercuslanigerum. Next base: position 594 of record JAAAKG020047147.1, read on the forward strand.
AATAAATATTCCTCTGCACCAATAGTAATAATCTTTAAGGGAAAATTTGAATTTTCGGGAAAACATTAATCAGGCAAATTGCATTTGCTAAAATAATTAAAAATTAATGATCCAGTTCTCATAAATATTTTACTAGACGAAGCGTAATAATTTTTAGGGGAAACAACGAACTTTCAAAAAAAATTCCATTTGTTTAAACAATTAAAAAATAATGAACTAATGATAATAAGTATTCCACTACACCAATTTTAATCATTTTAAATAAAGAAATTTCATGAAGAATTGACATTTTTGATTTTAAGGGTATTTTTCAGGTACTCGTGAGGATGGGTTAGGGGTGTCAAACCCAGATTTCTTACACATGAAATTCTTCGTTGGATAATTGTGAACAATGCCCAATACTTTTCCGTCACATTTGTTCAAACCCTAAAAAATTATTCCAAAAACCTGTTAAAATAAAAAAAAAATAAAATACAAAACATAAAAATTACGGAATTTATTTTTTCAGATTTGAAATAAAATGGGGTATACACATGTATAGTTACATTTCTGATTCAAATCCGGGCTGAGGTAGATTTTTTCTTGTTACAAGAAAAAAAATTGTCAATACAAATAGAATAATTTTGAAATTTTGTAAACGAATTTAAAACTTTCAGAAGTTGTTGCCCTCTAGCATGCAAAAAAAAAATTGCCATGCATGTTTGGACCACCCTAGTGCTGAGTGTCTTTCTATTTCCATTTTGTTAGAAGAATTTCCTAAATTTTATAAAAGCATTTGGATGAAAATTGTAAAAAAATGCTTATCTTGCAAAAAAAATATATTTTATACTTTGCGCATTATCTTCGGGCATATTTTGCCGAATTTTAATTTTCTCATTCGGCATACTTTTCTCTTTTAAAGAAAAGAGTACCTAATCTCATTTCCTTTACAGGAATCGTAGAATTATCTACATAAACTTTCAAGCTTATTTATTTTTTTAGACTTTCTTATTACCTAATTCATTGTTTTTAAAATTTGACTCATGAAAATGTTTGACTGAAAAATTTTCAATGACACAGTTTTTATTTTGTTTTTACTCTGCGACATTAATCTGATATTTTTGAATAATTTAAACTTCGATAACTTAGGTAAATTTATATTAAGTTACGTAATTATTTATCACGATTGTGCTTCTTAATATCACTAATTGTAAAAATATAATTATCCAGGTTAAAACCTTTTGAAAGAGGTACGCATTGTACCGAAACGTTGTGGATTGAGAGAAATGTTTTTAATCAAATAAATTTTGAGATCAAAAAATGGGGTTTGGCTCAATTTTATTTTGATTTATATGGACCGTAAGACGTAAAGAAGATTATGGGATTTAACATTCAAAATAAAATCTTCAGTTTTATATTATTCAGATTTATAAGCTAAAATTCTTAAGTTTGGGTGATTTAAAGGATCAAAAGTTTGAGCGTCAAACGTTCTCTTGTAAATCTTCCAAAATAAAAAAAATTAAACTTAAGTCATCAGTACTAAAAAATTTTTAATAATTATTGTAAATTCTCGCAATTGAAAACTCTTCAGTTTCAAATATTTACAAAGTTTTATAATGTTTAAGAGTTGCAACTAAAAAATATTGAAATTTAAAAATATAGAATTGAAAATTTTGCAAATTTTAAGATTTTTTTCTAGGTTCCTGTGTAATTTTAAATGTTGTTTTTGAAACATGCAGGCCAATTTTATGTATTTACATCTAAAAATTTCATAATTTGAACAATATTAAATTTAAAATTCTTCCATTTTTGAGATTTAAAATTGAAGATTTATTACTTGGGGATACTTTTAATTTAAAATGATGTCATTTTGAACTTTAGAAAATATATATGTTGCCTAATATTTAATGTCTGTAACAGAAAATTATACAATTTTGAATGCCTTTCTTGAGATCTTATAATTTTGAAGATTTAAATTAAAAATATATTTAATTTTGTAGAATTGTAATTAAAAATTGTTTTTTTTTTGTAAGCAGCATAAACGACAGCATCAATTGTTTGTTGTAAGTTCTGCTTATTGTTAATAAATGTAATATGTAAATAAACAATTTTTCAAAACATTAATCCTTTTAATTTTAAATTAGATAATAGTAAAATGAACAGAATTATAATTGCGAAACTTCTTTCAGTTTTCTTTTGCAACAAAATGGGAAGCATTCCTAATGTTCATAGCAGCACTGTGCAGTATTGGAACCGGAATATCAGTGCCCTGGAATTTGCTAATGTTTGGAGACTTAGTAGGTGCAATGGTGTCTGCAGAATTAGTAACTAACTTTGAATCAATAGGTCTGAACATCACGGGATTTATCACGTCGGACATCATGGACTCTGTGACGACTTTTGCTGTTGGGACGACAGTCGTTGGCAGTATCATGTTGACATTAACGTATGCCAGTATTTTCTTGTTTAATTATACATCTCAGAAACAAATATTCAGAGTCAGGGCAATGTACTTCAGATCCATTTTACATCAAGATATTAGTTGGTATGACGTCATGAACAGCGGTGACGTTGCCAGTAGATTGACAGAGTAAGTTTAATAATTTATCATACAATTTTTTGATTTTAGAATAGTTTCTTTTTAAACTCATACAAGTTCATAGCTAAAGAATTACACGAATCTTAACCCAAAAACCGTAAGGTTCTGTTGATATGCTCCTTACTTTGGGGGATGGAAATTCTGATCGTACACCGTGTCATGGGTATTAACCTCCTAAGATAGAAAGAGAGAGAGCAGGTAAGGTGAGTCTAGGAAATACTTCTGGAGGGACTGAGGGGGGTTGCAACTAGGAGTACTGGGGAATAGTTGTTGGAGGGAAGGTTTCTGGTTATTGAGGAAATCAGGATTCACAGTTCGGTCTTCCGGAAGGATGGGGATCTGGCTGAGATTGATGGCATTTCAGCCGCATTATCAGAACGAGCTAGATGGCATTCTAGCCGGCTCGTGAATTGAGGAAAATAAGGTTAAGACGTTTGTTTTTGGAAGAACTGATATCCGACTGAGGTGGATGGTATTGCAATCGCCTCAGCGGAAGATTTTCGATTTTGAGGTTGTTCTTTTATCCGTAAGAAGTCGATATACAGGTGTTCCATTTGCGAGTTACTGAGTAGCCGAGATTATTTCTAACCAAAGATGATCTTCCAACGTTGAAAGGGATATAGCTGGAATACCTGCCGTACGATTTTCAGAGAGCTGGAATACTAGCACTCGTCACACTAGTGTTCCTAAAGGCAGGGTGGGGATGAGAAGGGTTCCAACCATTAAAGCCCCCTCATGTGAGATCTAATGCACCGGACTGTTCGGATAGCGTGGCCAAGCCGCGCCAGTCGCGCTCTCTCGACTTATGATCTCCCCGAAAACTGATCGGACTCCGAGAATTTTTAAGCTTTTCTGAAAGAAGCATTGTTATATTTTATGTTACACTATTACATTATATTATCTTGCACAAACTGAGAAAAAATTGAGATAGCAGGAAACTAAATTGACATTTCATATGGGTGGAAAAAAGGAGGAAAGGATTTAGTTGAGTCCAAAATGAAGGTTGTATGTAGGTCAGCGACGACAAGTTGGCCCGGCGTCGAGAGAAATCTCGTCGTCGCCTTGACCCCCCAGTTCCGGCCTGCATAACTTAATTTATGTGAAAGTCGTTTGGCATATCATGCTTGCACCTGCTTTTCCACTGATGAATGGTGTGTGCTAGGGCCTCTTTTTTGCGACGATTTTCTGCACCTCTGCCTTCCTTTCGAAAATCTCCTTCTCGGGGGCCAGAAGATCATTTGGGATTATCCATTCGATCACCGGTGCCGCGGACTCGAAAACTGTACGATAAGAGTAGGCGAATCACTGCGCTCCTATCCCTTGTACGCTAGCCATGTGTCTTCTGTAGCTTGGGTCCGCCAACATTCGCCATGAGTCTGCTTGTTTGACCTTCATGTGCGCCTCTTCCATATTCCGCGCCGTGATCGTCGCTGCAAAGTCGTCTGCAGAGCCTACGAGAGATGTGCCAATCGGCATTTCAATGCGGAGGATACCGTCATTGAAAATATTCCAAAGACCTGCCCCCAAAAAACGTCCCTGCGCAGCTACTGTACTGATCAGTCTTTTCAGTGGACCATCGCTGGTTTCGTACAACAGCATTCTATCCTTCTAGTAATTTCTCACCATCCGGAGGAGCTGCTGCAGCACCTTGAAGGTGTTTCGGATCGCGCTCATAATGTCTTTCCACCTAGCTGTATTGAAGGCACTCTTAAGGTCTATTGATGATCACTGCCTGTGAAACCCTCCATCACTTGACAGTTCACTGCTTTACTCACCGTATCTTCTGAGGCCAGAGAGACATTTGGTGTCGTCTCTCTCTCTGTCCGAGTCGTCTCTGTTGATTGCTGCCTCTAAACCTTCCAGCTTAGCCGAAAAGTCTGCGACCGACTCGTTCGGGGTAAAGTAGACGCTAAAGATAGTGGTCCGATTGTTCCTTATCCAAACAAAACCTTCACTAGAATCATATTCCTCGACTGGTGTTTTCGTGGCATTTGACACCCATATAGCATCTGCGCCAAAATCGTGCTTGTACCAGTCTGGACTATTTTTTTCCTGGTATTGTTCGCTCAGCATTACCAAATCAGCCTGCTGTCCATACCTTATATGGTTTAGCAGGCTCTCCGCTATTCGAATTGAATGTAGGTTGTCTTGCAGCCCTTTTTGCATCTTCGGTGGTTCGCCCTGGCTTGGTCTAAAGCATCTCTGAAGACTTTGCATTTGCCTGACCCTGGAATATGCTTCAGTTGATCCACAGTCAACTTCATCTCTATGCAATAAACGCACTGCACCTCACAATAGTAGTAGCCTAGATATTTAAAGCATCGGTACACCTATATCCTTTTTCTAATTTGGCAATTTATCCACCCTACATTTATACGCTCTGTCTTTAGCAGCTTGTTTCTTGCTTGTTCGCTCATTTTTACCACAGAAAATGACTGGCCTCGACTGTTATGCTTGCTGACGTAGACCTTTAGTTCCTCTGCAAGTTCCTTAATATCCCGTTTCAGGGCCACTTCAACCTCTTCTCGGATAGTGTAGCCATTCATGTCTCTGATCTCCAAGGATGTTTTTGGTACCATATTTTGGACTAAGCTGTTTTCTCCAAGCACGTTTTTCAGGGCTTCTGTAAACTTACTGCTGTATTTAGTATCTCATCCTAGTTTGGACAAGACACATCCGGTTCTTGATACCGGATCGGGGTAATATGACCATGCCGTATCCTCGGGTTTGATTCTTTCCCGTATATCACCTAGAGCCTGTACGTAGGTTTTTCCCTTCAACGGTTTTATGAGCAAGGCCTCTGATTTGGCTTTTGCAGTCTTCTTCTTCCTTCTTTGCTGATGTGTCGCCTGCCTCTAGACATTTTTTGGTTTTACAGGTTTTTCAACCTTCTTGTTTTTATTTTTGATGACTTCCGTCTATGTCGGAGGTGACACTAGATCCTTGATCCGCTTTTCCATTGGAGGGGCACTCTGATTCTCCGTTGAACTCGGGACTACTCTTTTATTGCTTGTGCGTTTCGGCGTGCCAGACTCAAACTACTTTCTTGCATTCTTTTCTTCTTTTTCTTTGTGCTCTGGATGACTTCGAAATCTTTAATGAGCTTCGATATTCTTCTTGTTATGTCTGTATTGACATTCCTCTGCCGATCGGCTTAATCTTGCTTGCTGACGTGTGTGGTCAAAATTTCTTAGAGCGTTCTTTCAATAGTATCTTCACCTATCAGACAATTCTTTTAAAGTGTCAGCTCCTTGGATCGACTGTGTAGGTTGTGCTGCCTTATGGCGTACTTACTCACATGGGTTTTTCTTTTGAAAGCATCTGGCCTATTTTGACTGATAATTTTCTGTTTGAGAGATAAGAGTATATGAAATGGGCAAGCCCTCCTGGAAAATTGTAATTAATAGGTTTTCTGAGCAGTTCTATATGTCATACCCTATCAAAAACCTTTTTATATATCGAGGAAAACAGCTACAGTATGTTTTCTTCAATTGAAACGTAAGCTAATAGCTTCATGAAGCTTGAGTTAGGAAAGTAGCTTAGTTGAATAAAAATATTTAAGATAGTGGCAAGGAGCATGCGATATGAGATCAGTAGTTTTTTTAGGAATAAGTTTGAAATTGAATCAATGACGATTAATTTGTTGTTTTAGTAGCTTTAATTTGTTTTGTTAATTCATAATGGGTTATTTTGTTCAAATTATTAGTACTTGGGATTCTGAGATACTCGGACACCATTTTTTCAAATTCCGTGATGCGTTATGAGTCTGATGAAATTTATTTTATTCCCTAAAGTTCTCTAAAAATTGTTTAAATCCCCCTAAAATCCATTGAAATCTTTGGAAATTGTAATATTCCTTGAATATAAATTAAAATTGGTTTATTCATCAAAGCGAAAGCAAAAAACGTCGATCAAAACATAAAAGATTCGAAGAATTGAAGAAAAATCAAATAAAAAGTTCTTGAGAAAAGAGTAAAGGGAGGTCGATTTGGACGAGGGAGGAATAAATGGAGAAATGGCGAATATGATGAGCAAGGAAAAAAGTAACAACGTGATTATCTGAAAAATAATATTAAGAGATTGTGGAAGTTGACATGAGGCGAAAATAGTGAAGAAGAATCTGGAAATTAAAATTTTCCGGATAATAATAACTTAAGACTTGAGTCAAAAACCGATATAACGATATAAACAAAAGAAAAACGTGTGCTATATTATATGCACGACCCTCTAATTACACAAATTTAATTTCACAGTATTCTTTATTATAAAATAACAATCGTATTTTGGGTTTCAGGGACATAATAAAATACGAAGATGGTATTGGGGAAAAATGTGTTATGTTCCTTCACAATTCCTTCGCAGTTTTTGGTTGCATAGTAGTTGCTTTTTACAGTGGATGGAAACTCGCTCTAATTTGTATAGCTCCATTTCCTGTTCTGCTTACAATCATTTACAAGATAGCGAAGGTAATTAAGGATGGAATATTCCTTCAAATTAAACACGGTTTCAGGAGTAAAATACAAAATTGTACACAATTATAAATATTTGGTTAAGTTCTAAATAATTTGGTAATAATGTAGGCCACATCCACAATAGCACAAAAAGAAATCGAAATTTATGCAGTGGCTGGTTCTATAGCGGAAGAAGCTTTGTGCGCAATACGTACAGTTTTTGCTTTTGGAGGGGAAAGGGAAGAGTTTTTTAGGTATACAAAAAATTTATTGAAAACGTACAAGAACAATATTAAAAAAAGTTTTTTATCTGGCCTGGAATTTGGTCTACTTTGGTTCTTCATCTATGCCACCTATTCTGTTGCATTTTGGTATGGTGTCAATGTAATCCTGGATGAGAGAAATCGTCCTCTTAAAATGCAAATTGAATTGATTGGATCGATGGCTACGGTATAAACATTATTTTTGTTATAATAAAATATTCTTTTCGAATACTGATAGATTTAATTAATTATTTGTTTTTTTATAAGATCTTTTTTAGTATAATGATGGCAACAGTGAATATGAACATCGCTGTTACGTTTATAGACACATTGAATGTTTCAAGAGCTGCAGCTGTAAACATTTTTTCTGTTATTAAACGAAAATCAACTATTGACAGTTCATCTTCCGTTGGATTAAGACTAAGGGATTTTCAAGGTGAAATTGAATTTAAGAATGTTACGTTTAGGTATCCTTCGAGACCTCTGGTTAAGGTAGGATTTCATTTATTAATATTATTTATTAAATAAATTAAATAAATTTTTATCAAGTCAAATGATAATATTTTTTCTTGATTGGTTTAGTTTCTAGAAATTTTGTTAGCACCATATGAATGCTGGTAATTTCAGGTACTTAACAAATTGAGTTTCACAGTTAAAAAAGGAGAAACCGTGGCAATAGTCGGGCATTCTGGTTCTGGAAAATCTACCTGTATTCAGCTTGTTCAAAGATTCTATGACATAGAAGAAGGACAGGTATTTTATTTATCAGATAAAAATAATAACTTTTTTCAAATATTTTCTATTACTATACTTACTAATTAAAAATCGAATTTATTATGCTTAATTATTTTAATTTCGCTCTGCATATTTTGAAACAGAATTCACTATGTACATCAGGGGTTTTGGAACAGAGTTAACTTTGAATATCAATTTTCATTTTGGATTTTCATATTCAGTATGGGTTTGAAATGAACCACGTGGAAGCAGAAATAAATCGGATAATATTTGACGATCGTTTATTCTTTGCATCCTTAAGAAGAGATGCGACGAAAATTTGTTTAAAAACATATGTGGATCATCTCTTCCACTTACGGAGAAGTGTTTAATATACATTAAAATTATTTCAAAATTCTTCAAAAACAATTTTTTAAGCATTCAAAGTATACATAATTATAAAGTAACTTATGATTTAAAAAACATTTTAATCAGCCGCATTTTTATATTTTGTATAATTTTGCTTTACGATTTTCCATCACTGGCAAAAATATATGTATTCCTCCTTTCACATGCTTGATTATTAACCTAAAAAGAAGAAAAATTCAAAACACAAAAAGTGCCTTGAAGATAGTGAATCACATAGTAGTCAAGGACTTTGTTTGATTATAAATGACTGAGCGAAACAGCATCTCAAGGAGCATTAATTTGTATTTCCAAATTGTTTTGGTTTAGAATGAAAGTGATAATTAGAAGTTAATTTATCATAGCATGCACATTGAAAAACGCCGATCCTCGAAAGTACACTAAAATCAATGTTCTTTAGAGTTGCAACAAAATTGAGCCACACAGTATCATTTCGAAAATCTATGGGAAATTCATCATTTTGAGACTGTTTTTTCTCATTTAGAGTAAAATGAGTGTTGTATTTAAGAGTGGATATTCAAAGTCGCATAACTGCCATTTCTAATTTATGTACGACGACTTGAAATTTCGTCACGCATAAGTCGAGGGGATCTGGCAGTTCAAAGTCGTATATCAACCATTATTTTCATGAAGACGTCGTGGCCCTCGCCGCTGATTCGACGTTCCTTCTTTTTCGCCACGCGATTAACCATTTCTCCGGAAATATAGGACCTAGAACATTGCTTCTTGAAACAAAATGTTTGTAAATGCATTTAATAACATAATAAAATGTACGGTTTAATTTTTTTTTACATTAAAATAATTTTTTTATACGTGAAGGACAGAATGCTTGACAAAATTCAGGCAAACAGATGCTTAGTCCTGGATCAAATGTTTTTAGGTAGGGTAGTACATCGAATTTCAATGCGTAGGAGCCCTGCGAAGAACTCTAACATACATGCAGATATATTTTGTAGATCCTTCTATTCTTAAAAGTCCTAAAGTGTCTGTGAAAACAAAGAATTTACATAAGGCTCCATTGGTTGTTATACGACTTTGAGTTGCCAATAGGCCGCTAGTTACCGAAATTCAATGTTTGAAAAATGCTCACAACAAAACTATTGCGAATTTTGACTTGCTCTTATCGCCGAAATGACAACACCAGCTTAGAGTTTTGAAAAAAAAAATAAAACGAATTGCGAAAAATTGGCGGTTATACGACTTTGAATATCCACCCTTCAGATATTGATAAGCAGGAAAGTTATAATAATAATTATCTAACTTTTAATTTCCTTCCATTTACCAGTGAGTCATAGTGTTTTAAAATAAAAATTGCAATTGGCGAATTATAATTTCTAAGCCGGGATTTAAAAACTAAGTTTTGACCGTCTGCATCTCAATTGACGCTCGCCCAGAAAGCGTTCAGGCCCAATGGTAAAATAATAATAGAGTATAATAATAATGTAACCAAATATAATAAAAAGTATAAAATACACAAAAATATGATCATAAAGTATAAATAAAGATGGTAGCTCTAAAAAGAGCATCTAGAGGCGACTATTGTAACCTTCAACGCGCGTGTCCGCTGTGTAAGGATAACAGCGGTAAAAGACGAACTCCGAACTACAACATGCTCCTAATTGTATACCTACAATATCTTCACAAAATGTTGCAATCATCTTTTTAAACTATTTTATAACTTCCTCATCTCATTAGTCAACTTGACTGATTTTTAGTCCGTGGTTCTTGACGAAAAACCGGCTTCACCCGAGAGCAAGTTGAAATTATTAAAATTATTGTACCAAGCTAAACTAATTAATTATCTTAATTTTGACACGAATATAACTAAAATACTTATTCCTTCGCCTGATTTAAAAATAGTTATATTTTAGATCTTAATAGACGGATGCGATATTCGGGATCTGAATGTCAAGTGGTTCAGGAGTCAGCTAGGAGTGGTTGGACAAGAACCGATTCTTTTTGACACAACAGTTGCAGAAAATATTTGTTTTGGGGATAGCAATGCACCAATGGGGAAAATCATAATTGCCGCAAAAGAAGCCAATGCCCATGACTTCATAATGAAATTACCAAACGTAAGTTAAAAGTATTCAAAATAATCAAATTTTTATACAGAAACAAAATCAAATTTAGTAAAACTTACAATTAAAATAATTTAAGGTAAAAACATCCTCGTACTTTTTAACTGGCGGAGAATGCATTAAGCTAATGTAATTATTTTCTCATTGTCCGCGAATTAACTTGATTGTTACAAAATTGGATGATAATACAATAACATAATACATTTGTTTCTATATTTTGCAAAGCGATACAACACACTCGTAGGTGAAGGAGGTACCCAAATTTCGGGGGGCCAAAAACAAAGAATCGCTATAGCCAGAGCATTGATTAGAAATCCAAGAATTTTGCTGCTAGATGAAGCTACTTCAGCACTTGATAGTCGAAGTGAAGCTAAAGTGCAAGCGGCATTGAACAAAGTAAAACTTATCAATTTGATATTTATTTTTTGGTAAATAAATAAAAATTAATTTGTTTTCTCTTCAGGTACATAAAGGAAGGACAACTATTATCGTCGCTCATAGATTATCGACGATAGGAAGGGCTGATAAAATAATTGCATTATCTAATGGTCGAGTTGTTGAAACAGGCAATCATGATTATTTGATGACTTTAAAAGGACACTATTATTCCCTCGTCAAAGCTCAAGTACAAATTTATAATTGTTATTTTTAATAATAGTTATTCCCAAAAAATAAGTAATTAATTAAACATTTATTTAGGCCACCGAATGTATTGAATCTATCCCTGGAGAACTGACAAATTCACATAGTACTAAAAATGGTCAAATTTACAGCGAATTGATGACCACTTCTGAGGTATTAAATATATCCTATCTCCATATTGAGTATGGTGTATTTACACAATAAACCCTCGGATTTTAAACCGTTGCATAGAATTTTGATTATCAAATTAATATCAGAATGATCCATATTTTTCTATCCAAAATGCATTTGTTATACTTTTTATCAAATGTTTCAGGATTGAAGAAAAATTCAAATCTTGCTATGTTGCGCTTTATATTTTTCTATGTTTCTGGAAATTTATTTTTTTATTTCTAAAAGTGCTTCTTTAGATTTACCTAGTGATGAAACCTCAACGAGGATAGTTCATTTGCAGCTTAAAAAAATTAACTTTTAAAGAAAAAAAAAAAATTTTCATTAAAATAGTTCAAGTTTTAACCAAAGCTAGATGGTAAAGTTATATGCAATTTATATAAAGTAGACTAAACACTGATATTTTTCCTAATTTCACACAGAAAATTTTTTGAAACGAATAAAAAATTGCATTGTCTTGTCCACTATTAAAATTTGTACAATATTCTCCCAATGTAACAGATAAATTTTCAACTAAAATTATGAATTTTTACCTAGAAAGTTCAGTTTTGAGGATGAAAAAATCATTTCTAGCAGAAAAAGTAATTTTTTAACAAAATAGTTACATTTTAAGGAATATGATAAATTTCAACTAAAATGAGGAACCTTAAACCAAACAAAGAAGTTTAACTTCAAACGAAGCAGTTGAATTTTCAACATAATAATTTAATTGTAGACTAAAAAAATTATCTTTAACCAAAAAGGGAATAAATAAATTTTCAGTAAAAAATATAAATGTTTTAAAAAAATGTGGTTTGAATAATTGTTACACTTTCAACAAAAGAGTTGAATTTTAAATTATTTTTAACATCAATAGTTTTATTTTAAAACAGTAGATTACTTTTCAACTGAAGTGATAAATCCTCAACCAGAAAAGGTGAGTTTTCATTTTAAAAAATTATTTTTTTATTTGAGCCAAAAAGATCAATTTTCCGCTAGAATGTTAAATTTTTACCTCGAATAGTTAAATTTTGAGTTAAAAAATTCATTTTTACCAGGAAAAGTAAGTTTTCAAAAGTTATTTATTTTTAACTAAAATGATTCCACAAAAAAAATGAATGCTTATCAAAGAGTTGTATTAAAACCAATTAATTCAACCTTATTTCAAAAAGTTGAATTTTAAACTAGAAGCGATCAACTTTTAACAAAAAAATGGAATAGTTAAATTTTCATTTAAAGCATTATTGTTTAACAAAAATTTTTTTTAAGTAGTTGAATTTACTATAAAAGGGATAATTTTCTATTAAATAGCTAAATAGTCAACACAGATTCATTTTTAACCGAGATATATTCTTCAAATAAGAGAGAAGAAATTTCAAAGAAATTTTTGAGATTTCAAGCCGAAAAAATGAATTTTTTATACAACCATTGCATTTTTTATCATATAGGTGAATTTGAAACTAAAAAAATCAATTTTAAACCAAAAACCCAATAGTTCAATTTTCAGTCAAAAACATTAATGTTTTACCAAAAAATTATACAAAATTTTGAGTAGAATAGTTCAATTTTCAATAAAAGTAATAAATTTTCAAACCAAAAAGACGAATTTTGAACAAAAAAAGATTCTCTACTCAAGAAAAAAAGTTTAGCAGAATTTTTGAATTTTTAAGCCAAAAAAGCGAATTTTTACATCAACAAAAAAATTTTTAGTTTTCAAGCCGAAAAAATGAATGTTTTATACAACAATTGAATTTTCCATGAAATAGTTGAGTTTAAAACTAAAAAGATCAATTTTCAACCAAAAATCAAATAGGTAAATTTTCATTTAAAAATATTAATGTTTTACCAAAAAATTAAACCAAATTTAGAGCAGAATGGTTCAATTTTCAATCAAAGAAATGAATTTTTAAACAAAAAAGACGAATTTTGAAAAAAAAGATTCTCTACTCAAGAAAAAAAGTTTAGTAGAATTGCTGAATTTTTAATTTAAAAAAGCAAATTTTTAAATCAACAAAAAAATTTTGAGTTTTCAAGCCGTAAAAATGAATTTTTTATACAACAATTACGTTTTCCATCAAATAGTTGTATTTAAAACTAAAAAGATCAATTTTCAACAAAAAATCGAATAGGTAAATTTTCAGTCAAAAATATTAATGTTTTACCAAAAAATTAAACAAAACTTTGAGTGTAATAGTTCAATTTTCAATACAAGAAATGAATTTTCAAACCAAAAAGACGAATTTTGAACCATAAAATATTCTTCGCTCAAGAAAAAAAAAGTTCAGCAAAATTGTTGAATTTTTAAGCCAAAAAAGCGAATTTTTAAATGAACAAAGAATTTAATAACAAAAACATAAATTTTTATTAAAACATAACTTTCAGTCAAAATGATTAATTTTTTTTAACCGAATAATTAAATTTGTAATTGAATAATAAAATTGTTAACCAAAGAAGAGGGATTTAAAACAAAATATATAATAGTAGACTTCTCAACCAAAAAGAATTAACTTTCGCTCTAAAAAAGAATATTTAAAAACGCTACGCCTTAATTTCAGATCAATTTATCTGGGTTCAAGTAAAGTTTATCTGAAGTTAAAAAAAGGTATGATACCATTCTCAAATTCAAATATAGATCTTCTTAAATTCAGACAAATTTTTTCTAAATTAAAGTTCGTCTCCGAATTTGAGTAAATTTATCAATTAATGATTTAATGTTTTTAAGTATTCTCATATACTGTAACAATCCATTGGTTTATATTGAACTGAAATAGTTAAGTTTTTATTTTTAAAAAAATTAATTTTCACCAAAGAAGGGGGAAGTTAGCCCTACTACTGCAAGATTTAGAACTCTTTGGGATTAATAAAAAATTTTTTGGTAATATTTCAATTTAAGGGTGTAATAAAAATTTAAACTTCCCTATAATCGTCTATAAATCTTTATGGCTATATTTAGATTATTATTTTACGTTGGAAAATTGTTTCTCTAGATTTACCTAGTGAAAAAATAATAATTTTTCGTTAAAAAAGTATCAGAAGTTTCTCCAAAAGATGAATTTGGAAATTTCAATTTTAATATAGGCAACATGATAACAACTGACACGGGACATAAAAATTCATGATATGGAATTAATCTTGAGTATCAAATCATTCTGATATGCAATTTGATGTTCAAACAAAAAATCCTAAATCTGCGTTAAAGCGTTGCAACTAATTTTTAATATGGAGAAAGGATAGATAATCGTATTTACAGGCGTAGCCAGAAACTTTATTCTCGTCTTTGAAATGAATTTCATCGTTCTAAATACCCGACTAAAAAAAAAATCAGTTGGGATTCTTCAGGGATTCCATTTTTTAATTTTTTTTTTATTTTGATCAGGACTTTTAAGGGCACTAAAGTGTCAAAGAATTTAAAACTATTTCTTTTTGCCAGTAGTATTTCACGAAAAAAGTATCGAAAAAGTCCGACTTATTTTTTTTTTTTTTGAGTTTTATTTTGTGCAGGACTCATTTATGACAAAAGTACTAGAACAGTAAAACCTCTTCATGTCGGCATATGAATGGATCAGTCGGGTGTCCGTCCATCGTACTTTTTCAAGTGACCCGAGACGATATTCGCAATGATATTCGAGAACAGATTTGCGACAATGTTCGAGGCGAGATTTCGAGGCGAGATTTCGAGGCGAGATTTCGAGGCGAGATTTCGAGGCGAGATTTCGAGGCGAGATTTCGGGGTGAGATTTCGAGGCGAGATTCAAGACGGGATTCGAGGCGAGATTAGAGGCGAGATTCAAAGCAAAACTCGAGAAAAGATTCGAGATAAAATTCGTAATAAGATTCGAGACATATTTCTAGGTGGAATTTAGAACGAGATTCGAGACAATGGGATCTCAATGGGACTTTTATTTTACTCGGGTATTCTGTATTTATTTCTATAATATAATTTCATTAATATTTTTAAAGCAAATAAACGTTTCGAATTTTTGATACTCCTTCTGTATTATATATTTTATGTAATTATTGATTAGTTCTACTGTAATTAGATAGATCTGGCAACGTATAATTTTAGAGTTTTTTACTTGTGCAATAACTTGCACAAAAGCGCAAAATTGTAGATTTTGAACGAGGATGATGACATGATGTTTTCAAAAGAGCCTTCGATGATGAAGATTTTGAATTTGAGTAAACCAGAATGTCCCTTCTTAATCTCTGCCTTTTTAGCATCGATTATTGTTGGCTGTTCTCCTCCGGTATTTTCTGTTCTTTTTGGAGATGTTCTGGGAGTAAGTAGTTAACACTAAAAAAATATTGAAGTAATTCATTAGTAAAAATAAATTTTTACACAAAAAATAGTAAGGTGTTTAAATAAACAAAATTAATATCGAAATGTACGTTTTTTTTCTAGGAACTCTCGGAACCAGATACCGAGGAAATTCGAAGTCGCACAAACACTTACTGCTTATACTTCCTGGTAGCTGGAACAATTATTGGTGTGACCAATTTCGCTCAAGTTAGTGAAAATATTGATTAATTTTTTAACAAATTTTTAAGATTTTTAAGTCTTTGGGCATGGAATTTGAGTAGGTCTAAAATTACTTTTTTCTAAAGCGCAATAATCCGTCAGTTTTATCTAAATCCAAACAACCCATTTTCAAAAACCACCCCTACAGGAAAAAATTTCCTCTTGTGTAATAACTCAAATTCGGAAAAAACAAGGAACTCCAGAATTTTGGGCTTATTTGGGGCTCCTGAATGCATGAAAAAATTCCAAAACCCAACCCCATGTTCAAAAAAACACCCCCTTGCTAAAAATAAAATCTTCAGAAAAAATGCACGAGAGTATTAAATAATTCCGGGCTCTCTAATGTACCATGCAAACAACTTAAAAGCCACGCCTGTGTACAAAAATCACCCTATTAGTAGAATTTTAAACCTGGCAAAAGCTAAATAGACAGTAGCGTGGGGCCTTTCTTGGGCTCTCCAACGCTTGAAATGTTTTTGCAAAAACCATTTCTACATCAAAACTATCAAACAGCTATCTATAAACAAGAATTCGTATTTTTAAAGAGCCCAAAAATATTAAGAGTGTATGGAGGGGTTGGTTTTTCGAGTTAAGGGTTAAAACGTAAAAATCAGAAATGGTATTTTTGAAGAGCTCAAAAATCAGTGATCTTATTTGTACTTTAACATTCTAAAAATGATTATTTTGTGACAAAGTGACATCCGCCTGGTAAACAGGGGTTGTTTTTGAACTTAAAGGGTCAAAGCCCAAAAATTGGTGTTCGTATTTTTGAAGAGCCCAAAAATCAAAGACTCTAGTAACACTGCAAAATTATAAAAAAGATTATTTTTGACTAAGTCATATTTACAAGGTAATAAAGGGCTCGTTTTTTACGTTAAGGGTTGGAGCCCAAAAAAACAGTGCTGTTATTTTTGAAGAGCTCAAAAATCAGAGACTCCATTTACACTCTAAAATTCTAAAAAAGATTATTTTTTAACAAAGTTTCATCTGCTTGATAAACAGGGGTTGTTTTTGAACTTAAAAGGATGTAGCCCAAAAAACAGTGCTGTTATTTTCAAAGAGCCTAAAATCAGAGATTCCATTTACACTGTAAAATTCTACACAGATTATATTTTGACAAAGTGATATCCGCCTGGTAAACAGGGGTTGTTTTTGAACTTAAATGGGTTGTAGCCCAAAATCAGCAATGTTATTTTTGAAAATTCCAAAAATCAGAGACTCTATTTACAAAGTCAAATTTTAAAAAACATTATATTGTTGACAAAGTTTTATCTGCCTGGTAACCAGGGGTTGTTTTTGAACGTAAAGGGATGGAGCACAAGAAACAGTGCTGGTATTTTTGAGAGCCCAAAAGTCGGAGACTCCATTTACACAGTAAAATTCTAAAATAGATTATTTTTTGATAAAGTCATATTTGCCTGTTACCAAAGGGGCTGTTTTTAACCTCAAGGGGTGGAGCGCAAAAAAAGGTACTAGCATTGTTAAAGATCCCAAAAACCAGACACTCCATTTGCACTGTATAATTCTAAAACAAATATTATTTTTACGAAGTCTCATCTGCCAAGTAACCAGGCCATTGCACTCGGAATTGTAATTTTCATCAAAAGTAGTGGAGCCCAAACGTCGGCAATACAGCCTAAAAAAGCCCAAAAACCCCCAAAATTCTGATACAAAGAAATTATGTAATTCCGTTCGTGGTGGTAATAGCTCGATGGACCTCTGATTTTTTCAAACGATATTCATCGGATGACCCGGCTTTATAGCGATGCGAACGTTGGAAGAATGTGTACGCCATTGCATTTGCGCATCATGCATGCCAGTGTTTTTAAATATTTTTGTTGACGTACAAGTCGATCCAAAATATGGAGAACGATGAAAAGGGTAATCGAATATTGTGAAAAATATAACATTTCCTCGAAATACTACAATTTGCCAACTAAAAATCAATATTATATAATTAAAAACGACTCAAATGTTCAGCAGAATATTGAGTCTTGTAGCATGATGTCACGATCATAATTAGATAGGTGAAAATATTCTGAACGTAAAAGTGAGTTATAAATATCTGAACAGTAATATTTTTTAAGTTTAAATTAACTTAGGTCGGGGACGGAGAAAAAAGAGAACCCAGAAAACAAAACAAACGCGAATCAAAATTGAGAACCTACAGAAACCGGATGTGCGAATA
>JAAAKG020047158.1:0-18605 GCA_010014905.2 Druon quercuslanigerum
ATTATGAATTTATTAAAAAATAATTGAATACTATAATTTATTAATTCTAAAAAAAAAATTTCCGATTTTTTTAAAAATGATAAACAAAAATTGAAAAATGTAAGCAGAAATAAAAAGGTTTTTCTAGTTTCGTAACATTACGAATTCATTTAAAAAGTTTTGTATATTATAATTAATTATTAAGAGAATACAAAAATGAGATTTTTTTAAACATGGTAAACAGAAATTTAAGCAGAAATAAAAAACTTTCTACAATTCGTTAAAATTACGAACTTATTCAAAAAGAATTAAATATTATAATTCATTTATACTATAACAAAATGCCATTTTGGTAAAAGTGCTGAACAGAAATTCACGTACAAATATAAAATTTTTTCCACTTTGTTAGAATTACAAAATTATTAAAAAAGATTTATATATAACAAATTATTATTGCTAGAAAAAAAACAGTCAAATTTGAAAAGCATGGTAAACACACATTCAAGTCGAAATAAAAAACTATGACCCATTTTTTAAAATTATGAATCTTTTCAACAAGAATTTAATGTTATAATTCATTACTACTTGAAAAAACATGCAACTTTCGTAAATTTCAGAACAACTATTCAAATAGAAATAGCAAATTTCTTTCAATTTGTTCAAACTACAAATTCATTTAAAACTAATTAATTATTACAGCTTATAATTTCTAGAAAACAAATACCTGATTTTAGAAAACATGGTTAACAGATTCGAGCAGAAATAAAAAAACTTTTTCCAATTTGTTAAAATTACGAATTTATTCAAAAAGAATTTAATATTATAATATAATATTACTGCAAAAAACATGCGATTTTGGAAGAAATGCCAAACAGAAATTCTCGTAAAAATATACAATTTTTTTCAATTTTTTAGAATTACGAATTTATTTTAAAAGAAATTAAATATCACAATTTATAATTCCTAGACAAAAAGAGTCGATTTGGAAAGCATGGTAAACACACATTCGAGTAGATGTACAAATTTTTTCCCATTCTTAAAAATTATAGATCTTTTTTTTTATAAATTTATGTAAAAAGATTTGCATATTACGGCTAGAAAACAAACATGTAACTTTCGTAACAATTAAAAATGAAAATTCAAATAGGAAAAGAAAATTGTTTCCAATTTGTTCAAATTACAAATTCATTTAAAAATGATAATTAAATATTACAGCTTATATATGGCAGAAAACAAATACCTAATTTTGGAAAACGCGGTTAACAGATTCAAGGAGAAATAAGAAAATTTTTTTAAACTATTAAATTTATGAATTTATTTAAAAAAGAATTAAATATTACAGCTTATAATTGCTAGTAAACAAGTACCTGATTTTGGAAAACATGGTTATCAGATTCAAGTAGAAATGAAAAACTATTTCCTATTTTTAAAAATTATGAATCTATTCAAAAAGAATTTAATATTATGATTTATTACTACTAGAAAACAAACATGCGACTTTTGTAAAAATGGTAAATACACATTCAAGTAAAAATTAAAAAAATTTCCATTCTTAAAAATTATAAACCTATTTTATTTCTTTTAATTTATTTAAAAAGATTTGAATTTATTATATTTTATTACTACTAGAAAATAAGCATGCAACTTTCGTAAAAATTAAAACGGAAATTCAAATGGGAAATGAAAATTTTTTCCAATTTGTCTAAATTACGAATTCAGTTAAACTTAATAATTAAATATCATAGCTTATTATTGGTAGAAAACAAATACCTGATTTTGGAAAACATGGTTAACAGATTCGAGAAGAAGTAAAAAACTTTTTTCAATTTGTTAAAATTGCGAATTTGTTCAAAAAGTAATAAATATTTTAGTTCATTATTACTGCAAAAAACATGTGATTTTGTTAAAAATACTAATGAGAAATTCACGTAGAATTTAAAAATTTTTTTAATTTGTTAGAATTACGAATTTATTTTTAAACAATTAAATATTAAAATTTATAATTGATAGAAAACAAACATCCGAATTTGGAAAGCATGGTAAACACACATTCAATTAAAAATAAAAAAATTCACATTGTTAAAAATTATAAATCTATTTTATTTTTTTTAATCTATTTAAAAAGATTTGAATTTATTATATTTTAATACTACTAGAAAATAAAAATGCAACTTTCGTAAAAATTAAAACGGAAATTCAAATGGGAAATGAAAATTTTTTCCAATTTGTTTAAATTACGAATTCAGTTAAACTTAATAATTATATATCATAGCTTATAATTGGTAGAAAACAAATACCTGATTTTGGAAAACATGGTCATATTCGATAATTATTAAAAAATTATTATTTTCTTTGAAAATGAATAATTGTTTATTGAAAGTATCGATTTTGATATAAAACACAAATAATTCCCAAATTTGTACACAAAATGTAAATTTCATGACTCTAAATTATACGCTGATAAATATCAATAATAAAACAATTATTCTGCGTTTTTGAACTAAAACTAATTATTTTTGACAAAAAAATTCCAACGTGATCTACCTCTTTTGTGAAGGATTAATCTTCTATGAAGTTTAATAATTTTTCAATAGAAATTTCAATTTTTGACATAAAGCACTTAGTCAATTCTATTAAATACGTGAATTTGCTTCTAAATAGTAGAATTCTTGACTGTAAAATATACAGTTTCAATCAGAAATACAGAAGTTACATTTTTTGTTAAAAAAATTAATTTTAAATAAGTAAACACGAGTTTTCAACAGGATACTCACATTTTTAACTAAATAGTTGAATTATTTAAAGTAATGGTGTTATTTTGTCGACAAGGGTAATTAATTAATTAATTCTGATGTTAAATTTTTACCAGTAATCATCTAAATTTAAAATCAAAATTAAATAAATATTTTAATTTTTAACTAGAAAATATTATTATACAACTAAAGATAAAATATTAAAATCTTTTAATATGATTTTAATGTTTTTGTCTGCATAGTCTAAAATCGACATTTTCTGAATATTGATCATTAATTTTTAAGGTTAAAAAAATCTATTTGGTTGACAATTATCTTCTTTAATTTATTTATTTCGTTTATAAATCATATTTTATTAAAAATTCAACTATATGGTTATAATTTATATATTTTATGAAAAATTGATATTTTTCTGGTTGACTTAAACTTTTTTTTTTTAATTAAAAATATTTTTGGTTGAGTATAAAAAATAACATTTTTTGTGAATAATCCTTCGTACATAGTTAACCTTTTTTTAAACATTTAGTTAAAAAATTGTTGTCTTTTTCTTAAAAACTTATTTTTTTAACTTAGAATGTAACTAGTCAAGTCAAAGATTCTTAATTTGTATTGAAAATTATTCTTTTTGGTTAAAGATTGACCTTTTTTTTATTTATTTTTTTTTGTCTACAAAATGAATTATTAACTGTGTCGATATACCTTTTCAATTACTAGTAGAAAATTTATCTTTTTAGTTGATGTCTCAACTGTTTGCCTTAAAATTTGTATTCTTGAATTGAAAATTCAATTAGTGCGTTAAAAATGAGTTTATTTTGTTAAAAATTATTTTTTTCGGTAGAAAATTAATCTTTATTGTTTAAAATTTATGTAATTTGTTAAAATTTAATTTATTTGGTTAAAAATCCGCGTAAGTTCAGTTACTCGCTCATGCCGGAGTGTTTGATTATTTAAAAAATATGCTCGATTCGCACGTAAGCTTGAGCGCGCCTTGGGTGCGCGACTGTTGGTTCTCGCGCTGCGAGCTCGATAATATATTTTTCTCGCGTTTTGCGCTTCCTAATGTGTTAATCTCGCGCTTCGCGCTCGGTCTTCCTAATCACCGTACATTTCTGCGCAAGCCTTTTAAAATTAAAGTTTAAGCAGCGGCAACTGTCACTTGGATATTGTGAATTCTCTTTAGTTAAAGCTCATTCTGCTTTCACGAACACATTCTCATCACGTATCTCATGCTTCGCACTTGATATCGTCGAGAATGCGAACGGTATAAGGTGAAAAATATTGGTAAATTAAATGTTATTGTATCTTGTGTCCTTTTTCCAAAAATTTACTTTTTAACTTTTAATTTTATTTTTTACGTTTAAAAGAAAATCTAATCGTTCTATCTAAAAATGATTAATAACAAATTTATAGATGTTTTTAGATTGAACAATTTCAGTATGTTAATTTTAGTTCAAACCCTGTCTCGTTTGTTAAAAAATTTAATTTTTTTATTTTAAATGCTATTGTTTATAATTAAAAAAAAACTACGTGTCCTATCAAAAATTACTCATGGCATATTTAAATGAGTATTCGCTGTTTTTTTAAAATTTTTAATGTTGTTTTTTACGACTAAAAAAAAAAACTATGCGCTCAATCGAAATGTGATTAATGACAAATTTGTAGATCTTTTCAGAGCGCGCAATATAAGTTCATTCATTTTTTTTCTTATCTCGCACAGTTTGACCGCCAAATCGAATTTTTTTTTTCATTATTTTTTGCATTTTCAATCTTAGGACATTTATTTGTTAATTTTTATATGTAAATAAATACAATAAAATAAAAAAATGTACTTCAGTAAGAAAAATTAGTTTTACACTAAATACGAAAGACAAATTTTCAACCAAAATGATGAATCTTCAACTGGAATAGATGCATTTTAAAACAAAAAAGATGACTTTAAACCAAGCGGAGATTAATATCTCTACGAAAAAGACGCACTTTGAACTAAAAAAGGTAAATTTACAATCAAACATTTTTTTTTTTAAATAAATGTTCTTTCAAAGACATGAAACTTGAACTTAAATGATGGAATATTCAAATAGATTAGTGAAATTTTCAGTTGAAAAATCATAATTTTGCAAAACAATAAAAAACAATTTTATTCTTAATTTAATAATGCAAAATAAATTATGAGTAAAATAGTTTTATTCTTAAATCAAGTGATGAAATTTCTACTAAAATGATAAACAATGTCCAAACAGAAGATTTTAATTTTTAACAAAAATGTTAAATTTTTAAACAAAAGATAATTTTACATAAAGGCAGACAATTTTTCAACAAAATACATAAATTTTCAACTAAAAAAAAGACAAATTCTTAGCCAAAAATTAAGTAGTTGCATTTTCATTAAAAGAAATGAATGTTCTAACAAAGAGATAATTTTTTACCTAAAATTATGCACTAGTTGACACAATGGAATTTTATGTAAAAAAAAATTTTGAACAAAGAAAAAATGTCAAAAAATTTAATAATAATGAATAAATTCTCAAAAAACAGATTTATTTGTATACAAAGTGATGAATTATCAATCAAAGATTAAAAAGTTAAATTTTCAGTTCAAAAAAATTAATTTTCCACAACAAAAATTGCAACCAGAGTTATAAATTTAGAACTAAAATGATAAATATTTAAATCAAATAATTGAATTTTTAATAGTAATGATGAATTTTTGAACAAGGAGATTAACTTATATAAAAACGACGAATTTTTAATGAAAAAATCTCATTTAACAACCGAAAATTTAATAGTTACATTTTTAGTTAAAAAGTAAATGCTGAACCAAAGATGCATTTAAACTAAAACGATGTAATATTTAAATCGATTAATTACATTTTCTTTCTAAAAAGTTCAATTTTCAACAAAAACGTTTCAACAAAATAGTTGAATTTTCAAATTAAAAAGATAAATGTTCAACAAACAATAACTTATTCAACTATGATGAATATGATGAAAGATGACAATGATGAATATTTAACAGAAATGCTTGAACTTTTAACCAATAAGATGAATTTTAAAATGAAAAAAATTCTCCAATTAAAAATAAAATAGTGAAATTTTTGGTAAAAAGGATTATTGTTAAATTCCTATTAATTCCTATGATCCAAATTTTTTTTCTCTTTACTGTTCACACACTCAATTTTCTCCATAATTTTTCCCATCTTTTAATAGTTACTATAAAACCTATTTATAAGTTTGTAGGTAATTACAAGATTGTGTATCGAAATTATTTCCCCATCAGATTTTATGTTGACAATATTGTTTATAATATTGCTGTTCCATAATGGGGGACATTCAAACATTTTGTGTACACAACTAGGAACATGGATTTAAATTAAATACAAACATGAAAATGAATAAATTGCAGCCTGCATATATAATGTTTGAATGATTGATATTAAAAAAAACGCATTTAATAAACAGTTTAAATTCTTTATTTTGGTCCATCAAGGCTCGTCACTTTCCGCTGGTTAGTGATACTGTAGATTGAAATTTCAGCAAATCTGTAGATGCATCATATGCATTTTTTTCATGCTTTCAAATACTAATGAATTAATTTTTTCTTTTCAATTATTAAAAAAAATAAATCCTAATGCCGATGACATTTTTGTATAAGTCTGTAGATAATTCTTTTTTTTTTGTCTTACTATTTCTAGCACTGTTCCAACCCTTCTCTAGATTTTATGAAGTAATAAGAGAATAGAGATAAGTAGCAATTTTTTATATTTTAAAATTGTGCAGATATTTTTGCATAATAAAATGTATTCATTGCATGCGAAACAATAACTTATGTGTTCTGAAATTAAAAAATTCAACCTTGCTTCCAGTTTGCCAAAAATTTTCAGATTTAATAAAGAAAATCATTAGGTAATTGCAGTTTTCAAATAACTCCTAGCAACGCTATAAATAACGGAAGTGTCTATTTTCTTTTCTGCCCATTGAGGGTATACCAATAAATTTTCACTCTAAAGCACTGTGTCTTCTTGGCACTTCCCTGCCAAGAATTGGGTAGTATGTTCTTTCCATTATTTCTATTCTTGGCAATAGGAAAAAATATGTTCATGTTTGTTTGTTTTTTTGTAAAAATAAGAATGAAAAACCGAAGTAAAGGAAAAAACATTTTTTTAAAGTAAATTCCTGAAGCTTAACTTAAAACAATTAAGTAGGTAATTATATTTAGTTGTGTATGTTATTTAGAAATAAGAGTCAATTCGCAACTAAGCGATGCAGGCTGACCACAAATCAGTCTAATGTATCACTCACAACTAGCCTGTCCAAAAAATTACTGCCTGAATTACATTTGAAAAAAGATTCTTCGGATGTAAATTTTTACACTTCTGAAAACGAGTTAAATAATAATAAGGGTGATTTGAATAGTGTAGAGAGAAAAGAAGAGTTTTGTAATAAGTTTAAAGGCTAGTATTCAATTAATGAAACATTGCACGAACTTACAGATTTGAGATGCAAAGCGATTTCACCAGAACATGTACAAGAAATTGCTTTGAAACGTGTAAAAAAACTAAAATATATAAGATTATTTGCATATCCCTCTGACCCCAAAACGAAAAGGAAGGCAAATGAAGGAAAAAGTCATCTTTACTTTAACATCACAGGCATGGAGAGATTAGCAATTAGGAAAATTCGATTGGAGAAAGATAAAGATAAGACTAACCGGTATGAAAAAAAAGTATTGGTAAGTATTGAATCTAATACATTTTTCGCAAAGAAGTATTAGAAATCAAATATTTTTTCGTGAAAAAAGTACTTAATCCAATACTTGCCAGTACTTCTTTTTCATAAGGGAAGCAAGCTAAAAATCAAGAACGGAAACGGTGAAATGAAATTTAAGGAAAAAAAATTAGACTATGAAATAAAAAAAAAACATTTTTGAATATTAACGATCTTATTTATTCTGCTAAAGAAGTTACTTGAAGAAACAGGGAAAATGAATTTTCGAAAAATACCGATTCTACTGAAACATAGTCAAAAGAAGCTGGGGATAACCACCTAGAAACTTGAACTAAAGAGATGCTAGTAATTAAGTAATTCAGGCCAGATTATTTGTTTGTAAATAAAAAATAATCGATAAATAATATTTCTCTTTATTATTAATTTCTTAGTGACACTATTAATGTTTACTGCTAATTCCATTTTTTGGTTAAAATGCTAATTTAAATTATTATATTAGCACTATATATATTAGCATTACATTTATCGCACATACACTTTTCGACTTTATTTATTTCTCAAAGCCTTTTTAGTTCGCCTTGACCTGCCAAAAATTGGGTACAATACTCTTGTTAATTTTTGAGTGAATAATTTTAAATTAAAAAAAAAATTTGTTGGATGACCCTATCATTCCCAGCATTATGCATCTGCTTGTGTATGGATTATTAGGTTCTTTATAATACTAGGATGAAGTTTGATCTCGTGCTGGACACAGGACAATTTTCTTCTGCTGTTGTTTTAGAGCTAAAGAGACAGGAATAAGACGTATAGTCGGCCAGTAGCCATTTCTCCCTATCTCTCGACATTCATCATGAAGACAGGAACACCACTTGAGTTCCACATCTGCGGGTATTAACGAGGATGAGTCAAGAAAAAAGCAACTGAGAGGAAGAAACAAGAATAAGAAAATTCCCGCCAGCAATATAAAACGTCGAGAATCATTTTTTAAAGTATTCTGTGGAATAAAATTGTTAATTGTTACTTTTTAAATTACCTGCATAATTGGTGTCAGCTAATTTCTGATAAGACATCTTTTTAAAGTGTAAAATTGAATTTATACAGCCCCATCTCAAGCGAGAAGGTATTAGTTATATGCATGGGTAAAGTTTGATTTTGTAGGTTTTCATCAATGTTCCAAGTTGGGGGAACAGTGGGGAAAGTGGCGTTGAAAATGCTAACATTTATTTTTCTATTTTCGAATAAAAATTAAATTATGATGGGGCTGGAACCAAGTTGGATCAACATCTATCATTGCCGATGCTGTTGTGTGTATCGAGGATATGAATATTTTTATTAAATAATTATATAAAAATACTTAAAACATTGATGTATCATGATTCGAAGAGGAAAACATAATCTGGAACTGGCTTAAATACGTGTTAAGAAACATCCAGAGAAGACAAAAACTCAATCAAAATGCATCCAGTGGAAACGATATAACAGCCAATTCGGAAAGTTTTTCAACAGGTAAATTTATTTAAATGGTTTTTAAATTAAGTACTAAAATAATAGATATTAGCAGATGACGCTGCTTTTTTTAAAATTGAAAATGATTTTTTCCTCTTTTTTCTTTATGCAACAGAATTTAATTCTTATGCAGGAAAAGGAAAGAAAAAATTAATAATCCTAATCTAATCTGCATTTTCAAATGCACAATACTGAATAAAATAAAATTTTCTCTATCAAAGCAGTTTTTTGGTTATTATAATTTTAAAAAAGTAGGGAATTCATTTAAAAAATAGTCTAATAATGCCAAAAGAAACCTGCATTACGAAAGAACTCCTACGGCCTATCATGTCAGGTAAAACATAAAAACAAAGAATTTAAATTTAAATTTAAATTTTGTAATTTAAATATAAATTGAATTTAAAAAAAGTTCTTTAAAAACTGGGACAAAGAAATGTGGTAGGAATGTTTAAACAGTGTAAATTCTACAAAAGCCTCATATTTATCGTTGCTTATTGGCTCAAGATTTGAATTTTTGATTTTCTGCATACCATTATTCATAAAATAAAAACAATTGTGCGCCCTATCAGAAAGTGATTCATACAAAATTTTTAGATATTTTTTGATATCAGAATTTTGGGTAATTTATCTTTTTTCGTATCTTGCATAGTTTGACCATTATATTGAATTTTGGATTTTTCATTATTTTTTGTGCAATCAAAATTCGAACTTTCGATTTTTCAGGAAAATCCAAAAATTTGTTATGATAATCTTCTAGGATATTCTAAAAACTATGTTGTTTCAGCTCAAATTTTGATTTTAGATTGATTTTTTAAATGTTATAAATGCTATAATTCTGATAATTTACTTATGGTCGAAAAAAAATATCCATATAATATGCATATATCCATGTGTACAAATATACATAAAATATAAAAAAATATACAAATACATATACATATGCAAACATACATAAAATTTTCAAATTAAAAAAAAAGTTCCAAAACATTTTAAAATCGTTTCACTTTTTGAGTTTTTATCCAAAATGGCTGGTTCACGAAATCATATTTTATTTTAGGACCTAAAAACAGTGTACCAAATATTGATTTAATAAGTTCTTTTTTTTCAAAAGTTATCGCGTTTACAGGCAGACGCTATCGCTAAAAATTTATTTTCGGATTTAGGGGTTCTCAAAACGTAAAGATCCATGGAAAAACTGCGATGTCAAATTTAGGAAAATTCTAATAGTTTCTCAATCATAAATAATAAGAATGTAAAAATTAAAATCGGTTCAGAATTATTAGCTTCAGCGGATTATAAACAGTAAATTCTAGATCCTTTTTTCAATTTTTCATGCTCATGTATAAAAATTTCACTTTAAAATTCATTACTTTAAAGCGGTTTGTTCATTTTTGGAGATGAGTAACTTGTAGAGAGAAAAATTAGAAAAAAGGATTTAAGGATACATAATGGTAATTTCACATTTTTGTATGATTTTTTTCTAAAGATAAAAAAAATTTTGAACAATTTGAATCTACATCATAGACATTGCATTGCTCTAGATGATTTTTGTTTTTTTATAATAATTTTCGGTGCAAACGTCTTTTAATATGCATACTTAAATAAAAAACTATGAAATCATTTTTCGTTACGTTCACCGGTTTTCGATCTCTAAATATCTGATTTAATTAAATTTTTATATTGTTTATTTTGACTCAGAAGAAATAAAGAATTCGAAAGCCAAGAAAATTACTACTGTCTGTCCAAAAAAATCAATGCTTAAATTTTCGTACCTATTGTATTAAAAATCACTGCAAGAAAATTAAATAAATATGAAATAAAGTATATGTTGAAGATAACGGTTTTTCCTATGCTAATACAAATTTTTTTTTTTATTTAATGAAAAATATTTCCTAAAATGTTAAATGGTTAATAATAGCAGTATCCTGCCATCATTCTAGACTAATAGATTTCGAATTGCAGTTACTTACAGAAAAAATACAACACAAAAAAACCTATGGAAAATCTATAAAATTTTTTATCCTTTCTGTGTACAATGGTAAAATTCAGAATCGGAAATTTTTATTTGTAACTAAGTTAATAATAAAAGAGTATTGTTCTACAAAAGAAAAGGGAAAGGTATGTAAATTTAATGAATAAAATTGCACCTGAATGTTTAAAACCTTTCTCACTTTGGAAAATATAAAGGGCTTTCGGATTATCAAACAGAAGCACTCACAGGAAGGTACGGTTCCTTTGATAATCAAAAAGATATTTATATTTTTCAAGAGAACAACAAAATTAAAAAAAAAATTAAAGCACATTGTTTTGCTCCTTGACACTACATAGACCGTTTTCAGAAGCCAAAAATTTGCCATTTGCTACAAGAATTATCTCCGTACGTTATTTACTTTTGGTTATAACATTTCGCTACTTTTTTGTTAATAAGTTCGTGACAAATTATTATTTCTGACTTTAAATTTCACTAAAGGATAATATTTCACCAAAAGATAAAAAAAATTCATATATTTTTTCAGATTTTGTTTTATGTATTCTTAGGGAGCAGCAGTCATTAAAAGTTGATTATTTTAAAATGACCGTATTATAATTTTTATTTTTTCTACTTTTACTGGTCTGGAAATCATTCCTGTTTAACTAGAAATGTACAAACTCAACAAGAGTATAGAAAAAATTTTGACCTGCTAAATGCACTTTGTCCCATACTAAATAAATTTTTTGCCGTTGAGATTTCCACTATAATCTGTACAAAAATTGAGGTATCTGAATTTTGTTGACATACATGTATGGCATTAGCTAGAATTCTCGTACTTTTTTTCATTTTGTTTTCCACCAGAATTCTTTTACAACAAGATATTTTTTAATACCTACTTTTAAGTTTATAATTATTATATTTAAAATCAAAATTGCATAAAGTGCATTATGTTGAAAAGAGTTTCAGGCCCCAGATCACCATGCAATGGTACAGATAGATTATCCTTGAAGATAAATTTAGTTAGAAGGCTAAAAAGGTCGTATCGGCAGCTGCGGTTGACTCGAGCTGCGTTAAATTCAGAAATTCCAATATGGTGAATTTACCAATAATCATCTAACAATTCTAACTGTTTTGCAAATCGACCTAATCTATCGTTGGGTTCGTGAATCGAGGCCAGCGAGTTCCATGTAGCTCGGTAGGTTGTATTATGGTACTAATAAGTAACAAGAGGCAGACCACCTGGCTTAAGACAATAATTGCTTGTTGGCCATTAACGGCATGCGCCAGAGAGTAAGAAAGACTAAAGAAACTTTAGAGAGCGGCTCCTCTGTTCCATTCTGAACCCCGTTTACGAGAAAATAAAAACCCAATGAGAAGGGGGCAAAGTAAACCTCGTTACTTATTGACTTGCTTGCTTTCTTTATACCTAGCTCGCTCACGCGTAATCGCGATTTCGCCATTTAACCCAGCGATCGATAATCGAAACTCTGATTTGCAGCAAACTTTAAAGGGGATATAAGGGGATCATAAATTATCAAAATCGATGGGAGGCAGGTAGTTTCAATGAGAAGCACATACTACATATACAAATAAGAAGATCCAAGAGCGATTATTATAAACTTAATACACTGTCTAAAACTTCAAAAGTATACTTAATGGTTGAAAATATATTACTTCAGGCTTTTTGTATGATTTTAGTAGTATCCATGATCCCCTTTCTAACCTTCCGCAACAGTAGACCAAGACCCCTCCCTAACCCTCATTCATATATTATTCTTATATTTCGTTAATCTGAATTTTAAGGTTTCCGGTCAAGGGCTTATCTGTCCGTCTGTCTGCCCGTCTGACGTGCTTTTCACAAGGAGTGGAAGCAAGAGTAAGTAAGGGGAAATAAGAGGAACGGAATTTAAAAAAGTAAGGATAAATGAGGAGAGGGTAAGTGAAGAAGCTGAGGGGAAATGTGGTGAAAGAAGCTAGGGAAGTGGAATAAAAGGAGGAAACGTAAGTTATCGAGAGTAAGCTGAAATGAGGAATAGGCAAGAGGGGGGGGGGGGGGAGAGTAAATTATGGGCGAGAAAGGAAGTAAAGAGACAGGAAAAGAGGGAGAGAAAGTAGTGATGTAAAGGAAAAGTGAGGGGTGATGATTCAGGGGAAGTAAAATAAAGTGAAGGGAAATAAGGGGAGGGAAAGTATAACAATTGGGAGAACATAGAGGATTAGGATATTAGGGATAGAAAAGACAAATGAGTGGAGGGAGAGTAGGAGAAATTATGTTTACATGGGGTGATTAAGGGAGGTAATGAAGGGGAAGTGCTCGGAGAAAAATATAAGGAATGCCGGGAAACAAGGGAAGGCAAAGTAGAGAAAATGAGAGAAGGGAAACTATAGAAATTAAAGTGAATTGAGTGCTGGGTAAGTATGACTAGTGAAGAGAAAGGAGTGGAGAGAAGTTGTACAAGTGAAGGAAAATAAGTGAAATGAAAGTATAGAAAGTTATGACAAATGAGGGAAGAAAAAACAAGAGGAATGTTTGTTGGTGCAGTAGGGGGAGGGAAAAAAGGAAGAGTATAAGAAATGAGGGAAAATCCGGAAATGAAAAGTAGGAAGAATGAAGGGAAAGAAGTAGGGAAAGTGAAAAGAAATAAGGAGAAGTGAAGCGAAATAAGAAAATAAAAAATGATAGAGAATTAGGCGAGGTAGGGATGAGGGGAAAGTGAGAGTAAATTATGGGCAAGAAAGAAAGTGAAAAGATGGGAAAAGAAGGAAGGGAAAGTAGTGGATGTAAAGAAAAAGTGAGGCGTGAAAATTAAGGGGAAGCAAGATAAAGTGAAGGGAAATAAGGACAGGAAAAGTATATCAAGTGGAGGAACATAGGGAATAAGGAGATTATAAGTGGGAAAGAGAAATGAGTGGAAGTAAGGTAGGGGAAATGTTGTTTACAAGGGGTGATGAAGGGAGGTAATGTAGAGGAAATTATCTGAGAAAAAATGCTAGAAATGGCGGGAAACTAGGGGAGGGCAAGTAAGGAAAATAAGAGAAGAGAAACTATAGAAATTAAAGTGAATTAAGTGCTGGGTAAGTATGGCTAGTGAAGAGAAATGAGTGGAGAGAAGTTGTACAAGTGAAGGAAAATAAGTGAAATGAAAGTATAGGAAGTTATGAAAAATGAGGGAAGGAAAAACAGGGGAAATGTGGGGCGATGCAGTAGCGGAAGTGAGAAAAGGGAAAGTATGAGAAATGAAGGAAAATCCGAAAACGCAAGGTAGGACAAACGAAGGGGGAGAAGTAGGGAAAGTAAGGAAATGTAAGAAGAAGTGATGGGACATAAGAGAAGCTAAAGTGATAGAGAATCAAGGGAGGTTGTGTATCGAAAGTAAAAAAAAAACAGGTAGGGGCGCCAGGGAAGTAAGGGGAAATAAAGAAAGGGAATGTAGGTGATATAGGGGAAATAAAGGGAAAGCGTGAAGATATTACGTGAAATTAGGGAGAGTCAGGAGATAAGAAATTAGGGAAATGAGGGGAGGTTACTAGGGGAAGTAGGGGAAATTTAGGGAAAAAAGAAGAAAAAGTGAGCCTATGTTAGAAAAAACCTGTGATATGATTGGCCACAGAAGAGTTTAAAGTTTTTGCATTTTTAAAAATTAAAAAAAAAATATACATATTGGTATTAAAAATATGGTGAATTTTCTAATTATACAATCCTTGCTACGACATAATAATAA
Source organism: Druon quercuslanigerum (assembly GCA_010014905.2). Taxonomy (NCBI): domain Eukaryota; kingdom Metazoa; phylum Arthropoda; class Insecta; order Hymenoptera; family Cynipidae; genus Druon; species Druon quercuslanigerum. Next base: position 14,658 of record JAAAKG020047158.1, read on the forward strand.
AAAATAATTAAAATAATTTTTCAAACTTCACAAATTAAATAAATTTATTATTTGAATTTTCAACTTTAAAAACATTTAAACTTTCCCTGGTTGTTAAGAGCGGTATTAAATTTTTTTATTATGGGTTATCCTGATAGGATACAACAACTTTTCCAGATACCCCAAAAATAGATATAAAAAAGTAATTTTCTTTAAATTTCACTCTAACTTCTTTTATATTATTATCATTATTATTATTCTACGATATTTTATAATCATTATAAATAATATTTACAAAAATGTTATTAAATTTTTAACCCTTTTGAAAATTTTAATTATGTTGAGAATTATTTTAATTTATCTAAAAAAAATTAATGAAACTAACAAAATTGATGTTTTATTGCAAAATATTTTTATAAAATTGATATTTTACCTATAACTTAAGCTCATTTGATGTTGAATTTTATTAAGATTCATGATACTTAAAAAAAACTTTTAAGTTGATATAATTAAAATGAAGGCACTTTAAAAACAGCTAAAATATTATCCGAATTTTAAACAATATTTCAAAATATTTGTAAATTTTTTATTCCTAATGATTTTTTAAAATAAAAAAATCATTTAGTTTTACCCATAAATGTTTTTAAAAACTTTATCAGCTTACATACTTTAAAATTCTGAAAAATCACTTTAAATTTTCTAAAAATCTTCTTTTTAAAATTATTTGAATTTTTTACAATTTTACTTTAATTTTGTAAAATATAATAATTTCTTATTAACAGTCAGATTATTTTTAAACAAATTGTCATTCTTTTTGAATATTTTCTCAAAATTAATTTTTAAGAACAAAGAACTATTTGAAAAGTTCTCAGGAATCTTAAGAATATTTTTTATTGTCTTAAAACATTTTGAAATTAAATAAATCATAAAAAATCTACATGTGGTTTTTAATTTTTAACGACCAAAGAAGAATATCTGACTAAACTAATAAATATTTAACTAAAAAAGTACATTTTTTAAAAGCAGTTTAACAACAAAATTGATAGAAAATAAAAAAATAAAGAATCTAAATTTAACATTGGGAGAACACACTCTTAAATCATTAGATTAAAATTTAAAAAAAAAAGTAAAAAGAGGAAAGAAAAAAGGTTACTTCCAAACCCTGCTTTCTGTTCCAATAATTGTAAAAATTAAAAAAATACCCTCAAAAATCCAGATCACCAAAAAATTAATCATTTCCTAAACAGCTTTTATTTCTTCAATTACCTGCAGTTTAACAAATGGAAATATTAATAATGTTCAAATGTAAAAATTAAATCTAATAATTAATTAATTCTAAAAAAGCATAAGGAACTGTACATTTTAAATTTTTTATCTGGGCAATAGAAATAAAATATAAAAATGTCCATTTAAAATATGGTGACGTTTCTTATCAATCATTAAAAAATTCATGGAAATCGAGAATCTCAAGTAATAAGTTTCGAGCTTCTCAACTCAAGATGTTCGATTATTTTTACTAAAGAATGAAATTTGTTTAACAACAAATAATTCATTGTCATTTTCATAGTTCAAAATGAAAGATTCGGAAATATTGTGATACTTCAGAGCTTAACTGTTTATATATTTTTTTAATTATAAGTTTTCTATGAAAAAAATTAAAAAACAATGAGTTGAATGGTTCAAAAATCAGCAATAATAAACATTGTTTTAAGACATAGAAGCTTTAATTTGGATAAATCAATAAATGAATTAAAAATGATTATTAGAAATATTACAAAAAAAAAGCCACTAAAAGTCATATTCACGAAGCGTCGGAACCATTCAGGTTTCCGCCACCAATATATGCGAGATATCGTGTCTACAACTTTTTAAAAAAAGGATATATTTCTCGAAAAAAAGCAACTAAACATCCAACAGAAAATCACACATTTAATCATATGGAGCATTACATCAATGTCTTTTGCATGATTAGTGGTTTTCTCAAAGATAGAATATAACAAGTTGTGAGCTTTTTTCAAGACTTGACAGTTTAAGGAATAAATGCAATTTCACATGATATTTATGAAAGTAACAAGTATAATTAAAGGTGATACTTGATTTCAGAATTACTAGATTTAACTCCTTTTCATAATTTTATAATAGCTGCTTGTGTGCGTAATAATACACTTACATCGTAAATAGTCCGTATGACAGGCGCGAATACTATTTAAAACCATTACTGACTTTGAAACATGATTACTTGTTCAAAAAAGGAGAGATACTTTTTTGGCGTCAGCTCGAAAGCTTATGAAAAATTTCGCCTGAAATGACACCTGATATAAATATGCTTGACTCATTAAAAATAATATAAAAAGTGAGACGTTTCACTTTAACATGCAAGAATTTTGGAATTTCGAATATCGAATTCAACTCGTGGTATGATATAGGAAAAATATGAAATTCAGTCCAGCTTGCCAATAGTGCCGGAAACGGGTTTGTAGGGGAATTACTTTTCTTCCACTATCGAGCGCGCACGAATAATAAAATAATAATATAAATATAAATAAAAATGAAAATAAAAATAATGAAAATAAATTCCTATAAGGGGTCGTCCATAACCTACGTGACCACTTTAGGGTGGTTAGGGTTCAAAAAGAACACATGGTAACGTTTTTCGAACGTTTTCAGACACGGAATGATGTGTGTTGTACAAAGTTAATAGTTTTGTCTGAAAATTTATGTTTTTAGCAGAAATTTTTACTTTTGGAAAAGAATTCTTGACTTTTATTAAAAATTCGTCTTTTTTAATAGCAAACTACTTTTTTAGATTAAAAATTCTACTTTTTTATCTAAAACGTCCACTTTTTGGTTCAGAATTTTTAAATTTTGACAAATTTTTTTTTTGTGTATATAATTAAACTTTTGTACCAAAAATTCATCTTTTTTAGTTAAAAATTCAACTGTTTGGTTAAAAATTCTTGAATTTTCTTTACAATTCTTGTTTCTTGTTGTTAAAAATTAAACAACTAGGTTTTAAACTTTAAATACTTTCTTAAAAACTGAGAAAAAATTATTTCTTTTTCAAACATTTAAATTTTACGTTAAGTGCTCTTGACTCTAATTCAAAATTTATTGTTTTTTTATTTAAATAATTCAAAAAATTGCAACCAAAAATTTAAAGTTTCAGCTAAAAAAAATATTTGAACAAAAGGATTATTATAATACCAAAAATTTTATTTTTTAATATGATTTAAGAATGCTCAAAAAAATTGAATGTTTATGAAAGAATTTTCAATTTTAATTTTTAAGAAGGTAGTTCAACTTTAAAACGTAGTTTAAAAATTTCTAACAATGAGTATGAATTTTCAAACAAAAAACTAATTTTGTGCTAGAAAAAGTTTTTTTTAACAAAATTCAAGAACTCTCTTCTTGTTCAAAAATTCAATATTAATATTAATAATAATAATCTTCTTGTTTAAAAATTTATATATTTTAGTAGAAAATTCAACTTTTTGGTTGAGACTTCTTGAATTTTTTTTAAAAAAATTTTCCAGTACAATATTATTTTTTTTGTTTGAAAATTTATACTCATTGTTCAAAGTTTTTAAACTACGTTTTAAAGTTAAACTGCATTCTTAAAAATTAAAATTGAAAATTCTTTCATAAAATTTCAACTTTTTTTGGAGAATACTTAAATTGTATTAAAAAATAAAATGTTTGGTATTAAATTAATCTTTTTGTTTAAGAATTCAAATTTTTTAGCTGAAACTTCACATTTTTGGTTCAAATTTTTTAAATTATTAAAATAAATTTTTTTTGAAACAAATTTCACTTTTTTCTTTGAAATGTCATCTTTTTGGGTAAAAATTAAACAAACAGGTTTTAAAGTTGAAATATTTTTTTAAAAATTAAAAAAAAGTCTTTCTTAAAAATTCAACTGTTTGTTTGAGAATTGTTGAAGTTTGTTAAAAATTCTGTTTTTTTTTTATT
>JAAAKG020047179.1:0-18604 GCA_010014905.2 Druon quercuslanigerum
GCCGAGGCGGGAGAGCAAACGTGCACGCTTCGGTTTAAAAGTGCATAACTCGGCAACCAGAAGAGGCTACAAGATTTTTTTAAATGATAGGTAAAATCACAAGGAATAATTTAAATGAGAAAAATAAAAAAAAATACGAGCTCAAAACAAAAAATCAAAATGAAAATTTTTTCGACATTTTTTTATTTGAAATTTTGACTTTTTTTTCTTTATTTTGATAGAAAAAAGAGTATTTACTACATTTTACATAACACCTATAAATTTGATAGAAATCGGTTAAAATTTTCTGTGGTGGAGTATTTTCAAAAAAGTTCATCAAAAAAGTACTGCCACGAGATTTAGACTCGACCCGCCATGGCAACTAGGGCTGCGCGCGGCAGTAGTTGGCCTAATACTGGTCTAGAGCTATTATTTGACCCTCGCTATCGACCATCCTGCTAGTTGACATCACATCCTAAAATACCAGACACCTCGCCACAAGACGCTGGCAAGAGCTAGGGTCCAACATTATTCATGTGACCAATCACAGGCGTGCCTTCCCGCTCCCACGAGGCGTTGGAAAAGGGGCAGGGGTGCGACCCTAAATTATTTCTTTGCCCAGTCACTAGGGTGCCTTCCCGCCCCCACGTGGCGTTGGAAAAGAAGTAGGGGTGCAACCCTAAATTATTTATTTGACTAGTCACAGGGGTGCCTTCCCGCCTCCACGTGGCAATGGAAAAGGGGTAGGGGCGCGACCTTAAATTATTTCTTCAACCAGTCACACGGTTTCTTACCCGCCCCCACGAGGCGTCAAAACCCAAAAACTATCAGAAAAACTCGTGAATTACATGGCCTTACTCTAGATTGCGTAAAAGTCCCTTTCGTATGCTTTAACTATGCTTTTTAGCGGTATAATGTACATAAACTTCGTAAATAAAAAACGCAATTTTTATTAAGTTTTGTCACTGAGAATTATATTTGCAGGTGCTTTCATGTTCAGGTTTGTAATCGGCGCATCAACATACGTCAGTATACGATTAAAACAACATTTTAAGGAAAAGGAAAAAAAACCCGACAATATTGCATGTAGCCGGCGCTGATAGGCTGGCCGCCACGTTTTAAATATTATAACATAAAAGCGCAAAAAACCCGATTTTTTGCCTATATTTGAGGTTATGTACTGTCGCTCCTTTTGGCCCGCAAAATTCAATTTTGGGTCGCTGAATCCAAAGGTGAGACAACTCAGCGGCGCCACTAACGAAAAACAGCATGCCATATAATGCATATTTTTTGCTATTTTTTTGCTTTTTTTTACAAAAAAAATTTTTTTTTGCTCTATTAGTTTTTAAGAACACAAGGCGCCGCTAAGTTGACAGCGAGCTTTCTTTCCCTGTTGAATATTAAATATTTTGGATTTATATTCAGGCGCAGCGGAGTAAATTTTGCACCTTATTTAAGTTTCATTTAAGGTTTCGAAATAATGGAACCCTATCGTGCCATTAATTGTCTGACCTTGCAAAAACCGAAGTTCCACAAACTGCACGTTCTCTTCATAATCTTTTGCGGTACAATACATAGATTTTATTTTGGGCAATGCATCTTTGGCCCATCATTAGGCTGGGGCGAAAAACCATCATTGTGCGTCCAGGAGACGCCTGGGTGCGGAAAAGTGGCACAGTCCAATCCGAAACTCAGCGCCGCTAGCTTGCTGTCAACTTAGCGGCGCCATCTACAAAAATCATCAAATTTAGTAAAAATAACTAGGCTACATTTTTTTGCTATTTTTTGCTTTACACTGCGCTATGAATCGTTTTTGTAAAATTAACCCTAATTTAAAAAACTCAACCATTGTAATAAAAATAATTATTTAGGAAAAGTAGTAAAAAAATGATTGGGCTAGATTTTTTTGCAATTTTTCTGCTTTTCAATGTGATATGTAACACTTTCTTGAAATCAACCGTTATTTTCAAAAACCAACCCCTCTGTACCACATAGACATTACTTTGTCAAAAAATAATCTTTTTCAGAGATTTGCACTGTCAAGAGTCTCTGACTTTGGCTCTTCGAAAATACCAACTTCGAATTTTTGGCTTCAACCCTTATCGTTAAAAGGCAACCCTTATGTACGGCGTAGACATAGCACTGTCAAAAAAAAATCTTTTTGAGAATTTCACAGTGCCTATAGTGTCCCTGATTTTCCGGCTCATCGACAATTCCCACACCGACTTTTTGACTTCGACCCCGAATGATAAAAATCAACCCCTATGTACCAACTAGACAAGACATTTTTAAAAAATAATCTTTTTCAGTATTTTTCACTGTCAATAGAGTCTCTGATTTTTGGGCTCATCGAAAATACCCACTGCGATATTTGGGCTTTATCCCTTAGCGCTAAAAATCAACCCCTATGTACCAAGTAGACAAGACATTTTTAAAAAGCAATCTTTTTCAGTATTTTTCACTGTCAATAGAGTCCCTGATTTTTGGGCTCCTCGAAAATACCAACTTCGAATTTTTGGCTTGAACCCTTATCGTTAAAAGGCAACCCTTATGTACCACATTGACATTACCTTGTCAAAAAAAAATCTTTTCCAGAAGTGATAAAATGAAGTTAAATTTTATTACGTATAAATCAAGTATACTAAGTTAACGTCTGAAAAAAAGAAAATATCGTTATTAATTTTAATATTACCAGTTTTTAAAATAAATTAAAGCTCGCTGGAAACTGACATCGTGTCAATGTGGTACATAAGGATTGCTTTTTAACGTTCAAGGTTGAAGCCGAAAAATCGGAGTAAGCATTTTTGAGGAGCCCAAAACTCAAAGATTCCTTTGAAAATTGAAATTTTCAAAAAGATTATTTTTTGACGTCATGTCTACATAGTACAAAGGGGTTGCTTTTTATCGTTAAGGGTTGAAGCCAAAAAATCGCAATTGTTATTTTCGAGATACCCAAAAATCAGAGACTCTGTTGATAGTGTAGGATTCTAAAAAAGATTATTTTTTGACAAAGTAATGTCTATGTGGTACATAAGGGTTGCCTTTTAACAATAAGGGTTGATGCCAAAAATTCGAAGTTGGTATTTTCGAGGAGCCAAAAAATCAGAGACTCTATTGACACTGCAAAATTCTGAAAAAGATTATTTTTTTGACAAAGTAATGTCTACGTGGTACAGAAGGGTTGCTTTTTATCATTAAGAGTTGAAGCCAAAAAATCGGAGTGGGTATTTTCGATGAGCTGAAAAATCAGAGACTATCGGCACTGTGGAATTTTAAAAAAGATTATTTTATTAAAGTGCTATGTGTACGTGGTACAGAGGGCTTGCTTTTTATCGTTAAGGGTTGAAGCCAAATATCAGGGTGGGTGTTTTTGTGAAGCTTAAAGATCAGGGACTCTATTGAAAGTATAAATTCTGAAAAACATTATTTTTTGACATATTCTTCTCTACGTGGTACAGAGGAGTTGGTTTTCGAAAATAAGGGTGCATTTCAAGAAAGTGTTACATATCACATTGCAAAGCAAAAAATAGAAAAAAATCTAGCCTAGTCGTTTTTTTAATACTTTTCCTAAATAATTTTTTTATTTCAAGTGTTGAGTTTTTTAAATAACGGCTAATTTTACAAAAACGATTCGTAGCGCATTGTAAAGCAAAAAAATAGCAAAAAAATCTAGCCTTGTTATTTTACTAAATTTGATGATTTTTGTAGCTGTCGCCGCTGAGTTGACGGCAAGCTAGCGGCGCCTTGTTTTCTCGAAAACTAATAAAGCAAAAAAAAAATTTTTTTGTAAAAAATAGCAAAAAAATATGCATTATATGGTATGTTGTTTTTCGTTAGTGGCGCCGCTGAGTTGTCTCACCTTTGGATTCAGCGACCCAAAATTGAGCGGAACTGTCTAGTCTCATCTGATGTACAATTTTCAAGTCGGGCTGTATGATAGATTTTGAATTTCTTCCATCGAAACAATAGATTCGGTTGGTGGCAATAAAGGCGCATATGCCACGCAATCATGCGCATGCTGTTTTCGTTGACGCTTAATTGTTTCCACTCGTTCATTCTCTTCATCGTTGTCATCAGTTTATCGAATGTTGCACCTCTGATTCTTATCTTTCTTCATATAATTTACTCTATTATAATTTTGATCTTTTAAGGATTCATTGCCGCTTCCAAATCCTTGTCCCTAAGTAGTATCCATAAAAGCATTCTGAAACTTATATGACATTATTTGTGACAATCTTCTTGATGTACTCCTGCTGTTATCATGTAGTTCTTCAGCCAAGTAATCTCCAATCAACTTAACTAGGGTGAACGTACCCTTATCTTCGGCTGCGATCTTTTGAAGTATAGTTGGAGAAGTTCGCAAAATATTATAGACATTTGTTACATATTTTTTTTGAGAAGAAAAAAAGAAGAAATGAAAAAAAATAGATGTAGAAAAAGAAAAAAATATTTAGCATTGCTGTGATAAGAATTTAAGAATTACGAACTACACTCAGGACCACGGGTTCGAGAGGTTTGGGAATCGAGATCTCCAAAGAGACGACCGTAAATGGGGCTCCCACTTCTGCGACGCAAATTATGGCACTACTATTTTAATTTAGAGAAGGAAAATGTTAAAGAAAGATTGACAGAAATAATGAGTTATTTAAGTGAATGGCAATGTGTTAAATTTTCGAATACCTCATGTCTTTACAAAAAAAGCTAGTATGGTTCAGACGATTCCGGGGCTGTTTTTACTTTTTGGCTGGGATTATTACTAATTTTTTTATTCAAGGTAGAAATTTCAAATCGGTATGCATAGCTAACTTTTGGGACGTAAGAATTGAACTACCGTAGCTTCACTCTCGAACCTATAGACGTCCACCCCACACGGACAACATTGGCTCCACAGTATCGGGTATCCCACTCTGCTCCGATTTTGGTCCGTGCACCAAATAAATTATACCAGAAAAGGCGATTTTTTAACAAAATTATTGAATCCACTGTGAATAAGATGAGTTTTCAAAGAAGATTAATTTGCTGCCAAAAAGACATACTTTTTACTCGACGCTATGGATTTTCAACAAAAAGGATATTTTTCCACCAAGTAGTTAATTTTTCTAATCAATTGTTCAATGTTTAACACAATGCAATAGAAATTTGTAACTAAAGAAAATAAGCTTCAAATTAAATGATAACTTTTCAATCAAAAATGGAATAGTTATCTTTTCAGTTAGAAAAACTAATTTTCAATGAAAAAATGAATTTTATACAAATTAAATTGAATAAAAAGGCGATTTTTTAAATAGTTGAATCCCCAGCCATAAATATGAATTTTAAAAAAGAAGATAAATTTTTTTAACCAAAGAAAAAAATTTCAACAAATAGATGAATTTTTAACAAAACAGTTCCGTTTTCAATCCCGCATTATGCATTTTCAACAAATTCCTAATTTCCTACCAAGTAGTACATTTTTCAAATAAATATTTTAATTTTTAACCAAATTGTTGAATTTTCAAGTCAAAAAGACGAATTTTCTACAAACCAGCTCTATTTTCAAACCCCAACTTAAACTTTTAACAGAGCAGTTCAACTTTCATCCAAGTTGTTGAATTTTTGACACAAAAATATAAGTTTTTAACTAGACTGTTGCATTTTCAACAAAATAATTTTATTTACAATTAAATAATAGAATTTTTTATAAAAACATATGGGAAAGAGTGTGAAGTGTAAAATATCAAAGTAAGTTTCTGACTTACTAAGTTACTAAACGTTATTTAAGTTCGTAACGTTACTTCCACTGGACACGCCGCACCCCCCTAATTTGTTACCAGCAAGAGTTTTTAACGTGACACCCTCCCTCCTTACATTAATAACGTAGTTAATGGACTATCCCTAAGGGAACATAAAACGAGCATTGAAACTGAATTAAAATTTTTTCATGTGTATATCATACTGATTAGAATAATATTAGAGAATGCAGAATTTTTCAATATCTTTTGCTTCAACATGTAGGCTTTATGAAAACAAATATTTTACCTACGAAAAACCACGAAACTCCAAATTACTTATTTTAAATAGACAATTATAATATTGAACTGTTAAAAAACACTAAGGTTTTCTTCCAAATTTTAATATTTAATAATTGTTTATTTTAATCAGAATAAAATAACTGATCATTTATAAACAATCCCATTTTCCACATTGAAACTTCTCAGAAATGTCACAAAAAGGCACAGCGTACAATAAAATGTTTAATAACAAAAATGTTTTGAAATTAGATCTGGAAACTCATTTTTAACCTTTTGTTCTCACGAGACACATGATGAGAATTTTTTCGTCAAAGCCATTTACTAAATTCTAGTTGTGAATGAGTTGTCCTTTATTTTTTAATGTACTATGCAAAAATTTGGGAGATTGATTGTTTGATTAATTCTTTAACTATTATTTTTTATATATTACTTTTAAGAAACATTAGAAATGCTTTCTTAAACTCCTCTCTAATTCAATTTATTAGAAAAGGCTTAACTTATTATAATAATGATAGATTTATTTTCTGGCAATTTAATATAAATATATTTGTTTATTTTTACTAAAATAATTTTAGTTTGTGAAAAACTTTAGGCCTTTCAAATATAAGTACCTCTTTGCTCTAAAAATATTTTGAGACCAGTAATTTGATCGAAAAACATTTTTTTTAACTATTTGCCTGCTTTTCATAATAATTGAAATTATTCCAATCTTGTTGAAAAAATGTTTTAGCCAAAAGTTATTCCTATCAATAAAATGGAACTTTATTGCAGCACAAAATTTTTTTGTTGCCATGTAAATTTTCAAGAAAAACCATTTATATACATATGGGACCGTCCGCGAAGAAAGGGACCTAGTGCGCACGGTAGCTTCATTTTACAAGAGGAACGATTGAAGAGGCGCTCCAACTCACTAGGAGCTCTATAGGAGGGCCTCAGTTTGCAGATTAATATCAATTCAAATTTTTCTGATATAACTTATCTTGAAAACATAACTTTTGCATAGAAAAGTCTGCTTCATATATTCATGGAGTAAAGTACGATGATGGAGGGCACATTTTTTCGAACAATACAAAACTTCGATATTGGAATGTGTCATGTTTCGATAATTTTAGAAGCACATCTTTTTCCTTTATATGGTGACTGCTGGGACACCTGAATCGAATAGAAGATCGCAATATTTTTTACCTGTGTAGTTGCGCGCACTTTCCACAACTACCGGTGGCAATATTTCAAAGCATATTGTCAAACCCAGACATTTTCAGTAGCCTATGCACAAATGAACTAACATGATTTTTCTTAGAATTTTCAAGCATTGCGCAAAAAAGCTGCGAGCATGCAAAGCATTAAATTTGTTACTGGGGACAAATATTACACAGGTGTATTTTTGAGATTTTTCGCAACTATTATACACTGTCAAAAATCTTGGTGAAAGTTGTCACGGAGAGTATGTTTGAAACTAGAAGTTAAATTGAACACTTGAGCAAAGATATGGCTCGATCTTCAGAGTTCATTATATATGTATATTTCAAAAATAAAATTTATCGTAAATGAATCTTCACTAAATATATAAACGGTTAACGTTAAATCTTTTAACTATTACAGATAATTAGAAAAAAGCCCGGCGCATTCGACCGCTAATATATTTGCGCATATGACTCGAATAACATTGTCTTCAATAACACATATTGAATGTCGGAATGGCCGGAATCACTACTTTACAGTAAATTCCCTGCCTGTCTGTTTTTTTCCATACTTCCATTGTGAAGTGGATTAATTTATACCTATTGCATTTATCATAATCTTGTAAAACTACATTTCAGTATCGGTTACAGATCGGTTTAATTTGACTGCGGCGATCAATGGTATTTTTCTGTCTCCTGATTCTCGTGGTAATATTGCACTATAATGCTGTGAAATTGCTAAAAGTTTGGTAATTCTCATACGGAAATCGCTGCAACTTCACGGCCACTTTGTAGAATTACCACGGCAATTACAGTAAACCGTCTACGTTGTGGAATTTAATTTTCAACCAAATTTTTTTCAGTGTATTTTATGTCTTTCTATGAGGGCTTCTACAATTACTATAAACGCTAGTTCCTATTTCAGGGAGTCTGTCTTTAAATTTGTATGTAGTAAAATTTGTGTTTTAAGTGCAGGTTCACGTATAATAGCATTTGTTCCGATGGAGAAAATCAATCAATATAGTTGTGGTAATTAAACATAGTAAATCGTAAGCACTTTAAACGATCAGAAAAAAACCCTCAAGATATCGATTCCTTTAAGATAAACAAATAACTGCGCATATTTACCCAGATAGCGGTCCAAATGTATAATTTCCACTCAATGCTTTTCAAATTTTTAATTTAAAGCCATAAAAATGGTATAATTTTAAATTGGAATTATTGCAATGTTCTTTTGTATTAAAATAAACAAGATTACTAAACCAGTGGGGTGCGCGCTTAGTATTTGTTCAGCAATATTAAAGTGCCTGCACTCATAAATATTTTCTTCTAGTAAATGATGGGATGATCAAATCTGTACCAAAGTACAATGGCCTTTTTAGTGGAATGAATGAGATCGTGAAGTCGGAAGGAATTCGTGGACTTTATAGAGGAATGTCACCTAACATGTTAGGATCAGGAGCATCGTGGGGTCTATACTTCCTCTTGTAATTATTCTTTATTTTGATTTAATTATTTTACTTATAGCTTGAAATATGAATTGAATTTTTTAAATGGTCTAACATAAAATATATTTTGTTTGTTACAACATTTTTTTCGTTACAGTTACAAAAGCATCAGAAATTGGTTACAAGATGGAGACCCAAATAAATTAATTGGAATAAAGATGAATTTGGTTGCGACTGCTGAAGCTGGAATGCTGACCAACATCTTGACAAACCCGCTTTGGGTAATAAAAACGCGAATGTGCTTGCAGTATGCCGGAGACAATGCTCTTCCGGAATCGCGAAGATATTCAGGCATAGTGGATGCTGTGTGCAAAATTTACAAAACAGAAGGATTTAGAGGATTTTACAAAGTTAGTAAAATAAAAAAGTTTCTAAAACAGAGCAATTATACAAATAACGTAGTTTTTAAATTAAAGTTTAAATCTAAAAAGTATATATGTATATAACCATCAATATTCTTTCAGGGCTTGGTTCCCGGAATGTTTGGTGTAACACATGGCTGCATCCAATTCGTTATTTACGAAGAAACAAAGACTAGATACAATGTTTACAGAGGAATGCCACTCGAGAGTAAATTGGTACGTATATTATTATTGAATTTATAATTTTTTTAAATAGTTATTGTCTAATTTAAAAGTGAGCTCAATGCCATTTCCTCCATAATTAGCACATTTTTTTAGCGAAAAATTGATGAAGAACGTGTAGTGCTTGTTGCTTTTGCTTTATTCTGCTAGCATACTTTAACGAGTAATTATTGACATCGATCACGAAATGTTACTACTTTGATTCGTAGCCGACGCGGCGATCATATATTTTATCACTTCAACTATATATTTGTCTAGTGTATGTTGAAAAATTATAATGTTATCAAGATCTGTAAACTTAACCATATTAAATAAATTAAAAAAATATCGTTTTAAGTTCATAATGTAATAACGTACTGAAACGTTTCAATCTACAAATTTACGTTATATTTATAAAAATCACTTAAAAGCGGGTGACAGAGAAAATAAATACGCTACTGACTGTCTTGCAAATTCGTGGGTGAAGGAGTTATATAGGTTAGATGTACCGCTACACGAAACAGGTGCGGTTGCGTGTGCAACGTGTTAAAAAGAGGGGAAAAGATAGTTTACATCCATTTCGAATGTAAAGCGCAATAAAACTTCCATGCAACTGCACATGACGAAGCTCCTTGTGATGGCATTATTGGCATTGTCAAAAGGGCGCACAGTGGGCGAAAACAATCAAAATTCCGTGCAAGGTAGTAAATATTCACAAACTTGACTTTTTCGACATTTTAAGATTTTGATTTTAGGCATATCTAATACATGTAGAATATAGGTTCTACATGTATATTTCTGAACATTATCCCTACAAAACTAAAGTACGTAAACCCCGAACCCACAAATCTCAAACTTTCAAAACCTCAAACCTATAAACCTCAAACTCACACACCCGAAACACTTAAGCATCCAACACTTGAACCCCAAACCAACTAAGTCTCAGCCCACAAACGCCAAACCCACAAACCCAGTCACCCCCAACCCACAGACCCCAAATTCACAAAACCCTTAACCCACACACATTCCAAGCACACTAGCTCAAAAACTCCAAACACACAAACCTGAAGCCTAATAACCGCAAATCCACGAACCCCAAGCTCACAAACCCCAAATCCACACACCCCAAACCCACACATGGCAAACCCACAAACCCTAAACACACACATCCATATAAAATATAATAGAAATTTTTGAAGTATATGAAAAGGTTTTTTTTAACTTATAACATTCATGTGTCTTAATATTATCATTTAATGAAGACAAAATATGTTCAGAATATTTAGCAAAAAAAAATCTGATATACTGTGATATTGCAATCTTCGATTTTGATTTCTTCGGAAAAGGATTACTTTCCGGGATAACACTTTTTCAATGCTTAGTGATTAGACGTTGATTTCTATTAACATTTTGGGAATAAAAAATGAGTCATTGTTTAAATAATTACATAATATTTCTAAACAAATTTAATACTCCCAACAATGACCATTTATTACATTTCAATCACAAAATACGGCTATTTTTACATTTTTTGGGCATAAATCATTGTTTAATTGAGTTAAATTTATTTAAACAATTAAAAATGGCTTAAAAAGGTATAGAGGCTTTTAAATTGGCCTTGAGTTATTACTTGTTTTAAAAAAGGTGGCAGAAAGTGATAAAAATTGACAATAATACGAAAAAATGTATTTTTTATTTATTTTGGGTCATATTTGGGGGGTTAGAGACGATGGCGTAAGAGGGGTTGAAAGTTTAAATTATTGATATGGTCTTATTTCGTAAACGCTAATGATCCATTAAAAACTAGGCAACTTTCGATCAAAGTGTCTTGCCCTTTAGATTATTGCAGAACGTTATTTATGGAGACCAGGCGCTGATCCAGGAATGTGCACAGGAGTTGTTACACTCCACCGACCTCACAGGTCTATCCTTTTCTATCCGTTAGGCAATCTAAAATGTCGTATATATTTGTTAATCCCTATTTTTCTATCTATTTGAATCGTTTTCTACCTTTCCTGAAATATAAGGCAGCCTTATATACTTCTGAATCATAGTCTTTTATCTAAAAAAATTCTCCGCTTATCCATCTCTATCCTTTTCCATCCATTAGGCAATTCCAAATTTCGTATTCAAAATGCAGGAAAAAATCTCAAAAAGGAATCATAAATTATGAAAAATCCTAAACAATTTTATTTTAACAATTTTTTTATATGACTTGACAATTTAGGTTGATTTTACGAAAATACAGTGGAAAAATAGAAAATTCACATTTCGATCCACAAGATTCAAAATGCGAGGAAAAATCTCTAAAAGGAATTATAACTTTAAAAAAAACCTAACAAAAATTTTTTTAACAATTTTGTATAGGACTTTCGAATTTAGTTTAATTTTAAGAAAATAAGTAGGCAAGTAGAAAATTCAAATTTCGATCTAAACGATTCAAAATACAGTAAAATTGTCAAAAAGGAATCATAAATTATGAAAAGTCCTAAATAAATTTATTTTACCATTTTTCATAGGACTTGAACATTTAGTTTAATTCTACGCAAATACTGAGGAAAAATTGAAAACTAAAATTTCGATCCAAACGAATAAAAATGCAGTAAAGAATCTAAAAAGGGGATTATAATTTTTAAAAGTCCTGAAAAACTTTGTTTCATTAATTTTTTGTAAGACTTGTCAATTTAGTTTAATTTTACAAAACAATGTGGAAAAATAGAAAATTCAAACTTTGATCCAAACGATTCAAAATACAGGATAAAATCTCAAAAAGTGATTATAACTTTTGAAAAGACCTACAAAATCTTATGTGGGGAAAAATAGAAAATTCAAATTTCGAGCGAAATGAATCAAAATGCAGGGGAAAATCTCAAAAAATAATAATTATAAGTTTTGAAAAATCCAAAATTCTTTTTTATTATAAAAATAATTAGAAAAGTACGTGATTTAAAAAAATCAAAGTTTTAGACATTATACAACTTAGTGGCATTGCATTATATCCACACCAAGCAATTTTTAATTAAAATCATATTGATTATTACCGTCAATCCCACCAAGTTTTATAATCCCTGACAGGTCGTTTTAAAATGTTTTTCTAACATTTCTACAGGATAATTTATAAAAAAAAAGTTTCCATATATTTTATTGCAAATATTTACTTTCAAACCAGTGTGGCCAACAACTTTATAATGGATTTATCTAGTTTAATTTAAAAATATCATGTGAAATGTACCTATTTGAATTTAACAACTGTGAATAATTTACCAGCATAAATAATTTAATTATTCTCCAATAGTTATGTCAGAAGTTTCTGTAATCTTTCAACGATTTCCCCGTTACCGACGCAGTTTCTAGAGGCAAATGTTATACAAGTTAATTTTTGTTGTTTTGAAAAACAATTTTATAATTTCAATAGCGATTTTTTTAATGGAAAAATACGGGTCGACTTATTTCCTTCGAAAAATAACATATTTCATTAGTGACCAATTCTGAGATTTGAAGTTGCACTGCCTGTCTAAATTGAAATGGATTCGGTCCACATCTAAAATTTCTAAAATTTCAATTTAAAATTATAGTTTTGAATGTACCATTCCGGAATAGTCCCATTTTTGAGGTCTTGTAACTAAACTTATTAACTCCGAAAGAACAGATTCGGAAATATTTGTTATTAAGTTTCTTAATTTTTAAATGATCAATCAGGAGCCTTGCTCATTTTTTAATGTTTAGTTTGTTGTCTTAAGTTTTGGATTAGATTTTTACGGCATTTACTTTGAACCTAAAGAGTTTTGGAGGTTTCCAATTTTTCAATTTTATTAAGTGAAAAAAGCTATCGTTAGACTTTCTGCGGATACTATCGTCCTTAACGATTGATGAGTCCTTTAATATCAATTAGAAAAAAAGTGCTCCTTAATATTAAAAACCCTTTAAATCTTGGAAGCCCTATTAAAATGATCCTACTAAATATCCAGGAGAAATGAGAGGAGGTGTGGCAATTGATGTAAGAAAATAAAAATGAGATTAGACTTATAATAGAAGATCTTAATTCGGGAACAAGGGATAGAAGGTAAGGGAATGGGGAAAAGAGCAAGGAAGAAAATCCAAAAACAAGATACCAAATGGGGTGGGAAGAAAATTGTTAAAAAGTTTCGAAGAGATACGGTGGTCTATGTTAACCCGGCAAAGGTAACTTCACGATCTAGTAAGTGGATGGAAACGTGAGTCATTTTGACTTACATGGGGAAATTGACGTAGAAATGCTAGAAAAACAGTGTTTTTCTTTTCCCAAATATAAAAGGACCTTTTCTTGCAATTTCTTGTAACTTTGTAATTTTATTGAACTTTTCTTGTAATTGTAGAAGGTGCATTAAACACGAGGTTTCAGTTCTTGCTGTCCCTCAGTTAAATGCTCTTCCTCAGTTGCAGGACCGTCTCTGGCGAAGAAATTTAAAAGGTTGATGTTAAAGATCATAGGGGAGTGATGATTATGCAAAGATTGTATAAGTTATACATATATAGCTGTTTTGTCGGAGCGGTTGAACAAAGAAGTTTAGGAAAAAAGATAGAGCCACAAAATCCGATAGGGTTTAGGAAAGGAATGAGGGTGATCGACAACATACATGTTCTTAATTATTTGGAAAATAAAAAGATTAAACGAAAGAAAGGGGCAATGGTAGCATAGGATCCCGTTGATTTAAAGGCAGGATTTGAATTATTGGACTGAAGAAAGGATGTGAAGGAGTTGGAATGAAAGAAGAAAAAATATATATGCTGGAAGAAGCAGACGATGTAGTACAGATGAATGAAGAAGGGATGGCGGGCTTAATTAAAAGATTGGGGCAATACATAGATATAGGGGCAATACAGTACATAGGGAAGAAAGAAAGAAAGAACTGCTAGATGAAAGGGAATAAAGTTAAAAGTAAAGGATTTCAAATATTTTGGACAGACCTTGCCGAAAATGCTGTTCATAGATCTTATATACGAAAAAGAATAAAAAAGAGGTAGTGGTAATTAAACATATATAGTGAATGTGAAAAAGAAGCTTTAAAAAATATTCGAGGAGGAGAAAGTAGTTATTTGATACGTTGTTATGGCCACTATTAGGTTATGGAACAGAAATATGGGGATGGAAGGAAATAAAAGAGATTGAGAGTTTAAGAGAAAGGCGTATAAGGTGGTCCCTAGGGGTAGACTGGAGGGCGCCGGGAAATATGATGAGAGAAGAAGCGCAAAAGAATAAATTAAGTCCTAGAGTGGGAAAGAGAGGATAAAATATGAGACGAAGTTACGTGAGAAAAAGGAACGGAAGTTAGAGAAAAAGTGTTTAAAGGAGGTAGAAGAAAGAAGAGAAAGGGCAATGGAAGTAAGAAGGTGGAAGGAAGAAAGGAGGGAGTTTTTTAGTGCTAGGGATATAGAAGAGGGGAATGGAGTAAGCAATGACGAATTAGAGAAAAGGTTAGGGAAAGCCAAATAATAGGAAGATGGAGGCTGATTGAAGACACAAAATATAATAAATGGTGTATGATGATAAAAAGGAAGAAATACCAAGGTGTTTAGAAAAGGTTTGGCGAGAGAGGTGAGAGCAGTACTGTATCAGGAAGAGGAAGAAAACAGAAAGTGCAGAGTCTGTAAATGGGAAGGCTAACATAGGAGCATGTATGAGAAGGATGTAGGAGAGGAATTAAAGAAAGAGGATGCTGGAAAGAGAACGTGGTAAAGATTTTAGGTGAGGATGCATTGGGTGAGGAGCGAATGAGAATGAATGAAAGAATGGTTGTCGCTTATATTAAAAGCTTAAAGATTTTTCAACAATGTCTATGTAGTAGTATCCTATGTATAGTATATAGATTAAGATGCAGAAGCGTTCTCGCTTTCGATCATTCTTACTCCTTTGCCAGTTCGTCCAAAATTGCGCTATCCTAATAATAGAAATAAGGATCTAGATATAAGAATTTATGTAAATAGTTGTAAATAGTAAGAATAAGACAATATGAAATATGTAAATGGAAATATTATAAGAAACAGAAGTTATGTAAACTCTTAGGGGTCACATTATGAATAAAGAAGAATGCGCAATTCTAAAATAGTTTAATTTTTGAGGCCTTGGAATTAAAAGTTATTTATCTTCAAAAGTTTCAATTCGCAAAAATTTGTTTTGAAGTTTTTTAATTTTCAAATGCTCAATCATGAACGTTACTATCTTTTTAATGTTTAGTTTGCCATGTTAGTTTTGATGACCAGATAAAACTACTTTAAATGTACAGTTCTTAATGCATTTTAGAATTATTAAATTTTTCTTGTGCGAATACTGTGGTCTTTAACGATTTATGAGTCTTTTTATGCCAATTAAAAAAATGTAGTCCTTAAGGCTAAAATCACTTCAAATCTTTACAATCCGTTGAAATCCAATAAAAGTCCTTGAAAACCCGTAAAATTCCATGAAAACTGATGCTATTTCCTGAAATCCTGATAAATTTATTAAAATATCATGAGAGCTTTCCAATTCCATTCAAATAGTTGAAGTTCTTAGAAATAATTTAATGCCATCTTGGATTCATTAAAAATATCCTGAAACCCTGCAGGTAATATAAAATCCTTCCAAATCCTCCCGAAATTCTAGGAAATTCTTTATAATTGCCATCAAATATTTCGAATATTTTGATATTTTTTTAAAATACACATTTCATCCCTTAATTTCTCAATCAACTCCTTGAACCATTTAGTTAACAAATCTACTTTCTCCTCTTTTCATACCTACCGATGGAAAAGTAGAAGGTTAGGTATGAAAGAAGGAGGAAGTAGATTCGATAATTGAGTGGTTGAAGGGGTTGATTTAGAAGGTAAGGGGTGAGATGGGTACTGAAGATGAATGAGAATGGAGAAGGAGCGGCTATTGGGAAAGGAAAAGCCACAAGAGAGAAGAGGAATATAAAGTAAACGTAAAAAAAGCGATCAAAGAAGTTTGGGGTGTGGGATGTGATAAATAGGGATAAAGCGAAAAGGAAGGGCGCGAATGAAGAAATAGAAATGGATGAATGGGCGGATTATTTCAAGGGTCTATTAGGGGGAGAGCAACATAATATCAAAGAGGGAAAGAGGAGGATAGTCTAAGGAGTAATGGAGGAAGGGAATGATATACCAAAGAAGAACCGGATGAGGCAATAAATAGGCTAAAGAGGAACAAGGCTACAGGAGAATTTGGGATAGAGAACGAAGCGATGAAGCATGGAGGAGCAGAGGTTAGGGAAGAGATGTGGAAGATCTACAACAAGGTCTGGAAAGGAGTAGGGTTATCGAAAGAGTAGATGACACGACTGGTGGTACCGCTTGTCAAGAAAGGGGAGGGAAGGAAGGTAGAGGAATACAGAAGGATCACTCTCATGCCAGTGGGCTGTAAAATATATGCAGAAATCTAAAGAAGAAGGTGAGATAGAACAATAATAATTTATCCCATAAAATCAGACAAGATTTAAAAAAAGGGATGGGGACTATAGACAACATCTACGTACTCAACTACTTGGATAACAGAAATTTAGGGAGAAAGAGAGGGAAACTAATCGAATTGTTCGTCGATTTCAAAGCAGAATTTGACTTAGTGAGCAGAACAGTGTTGTGGCAGGCAATGAAATAGAGGGGTGTAGAGTAAAGGTTGGTGGAGAGGATAAAATAAATTTTTACTGAAACCAGGATTCGGGTGAAGATAGGAAAGAAAAATGGCAGGTTTTCTGGACAGAAGAGGTCTAAGGCAAGGGTGCTCGTTGAATCCCCTAATGTTTAATATGCTGCTGCCAGCCTTAGAGGAGAAGCTAAAGGAAAAAGGGTAAGGAGGAAAGGTTTAGGGTAATAGCAAACTATACTCTCTAGCATACGCGGACGACGTAGTTCTGTTAGTATTTAATGAGAAGGGGATTACATTTAGAAGATTAACGGAAAAAATGGAAATTGTGGAGTCCCGTTACCTAGGTTTTTGGTTAGAGGAAGAAGGGGGAAAGCAGCTGCAGGTGAGAAAAATAAATGAATGTGCGAGTAAAGTGATAGCTCAAGTATGGGGTATAGGAAAGAAAAGGTTTAATGGCGATTGGACGATGAGGGTCTCGTTGTTTCACGCTTTGGTTTGGCCGGTGTTATGTTATGGAGATGGAGTTGCCCAGGATACATATGAAGGGAAGAGTTAGTAAGGGAAAAAAATAGCCACTACACAAATTAAGGGAGCCTGAAGGTTTGAAGAGAAGCTAAAAAGGGGAGAGGGAAGCAGAATAACACAAGTATGGTTGGACAAAATTCGGAACAATGAGGCGATAGGAAATTTGAGAAATTCAAAATCTGAGAAAGAAAGGGAAAAAATTAGAAGGATTTGTGACATACGAAAAGGGGTTATGGAGTTGCAGGACTTAAAGTTAGATCTATTAGTAAGACAAGAAGAGAGATGGAAGAAGATTATAGATTCGAGATACAATAGGTGGTATATGCCGGTCAAAGGGTTGGTGGAACCAGAATATCTGCAAAAAATTATAAAGGAAGACAAATGGAGTAGGGTATTACGGTTTAGAACGGGAGGAGTGAAAGCTTGTAGATATTGGATGGATGAAGAGTAAATAGCAAAGATTTTATTTTAAAATCTTGAAAAATTTATTTTTATGGTAAGAGCAAACGAAAACCCTGAAAGATTGCTCATTCGTAGAATCAGTATTTTTATTATTATTGTTTATGTTAAGTAAGGCGAAATATCATAATATAAGTCATTGTTAAGTTATATTAAGGATATAATTTAACTTTATGTATAGGGAGAGCAGGCCCTCGAACCCGTAAAAGGGAGAGATTAAATATACAATCATTACTCAAAGGGAGAATTCTACGAAGATTTTATGGGTAGGACGTGAATTGTACATTTTTATATTTGTGTATTTAATATTAACTTTACGTTTCTGACGTATTGTAAGAATAATTACTATTGTAGTTTTTCATTCTTAGAAAGAAATTATTCGTCTGTGCAAATCAAAAAGTTTCTAAGGGAATCGTTCAGAAAAAAAATATTTTTGTTTTTTAAATTTAACTTAAAGTACTAAAAGGCAAAGTTTCAAATGAAAAACTTAGGTGGATATTTTAATTCACGAAAATATTGGAAGAATGTAAATAACCAGAATATGGTTCGGGAAGACCAGACCAGGTATAAGGGTTCTAAACTTTTTTGCAGTTCGCCTTATGTACACAGCATACTCTCTACACCTATACCGCTTGCACTCTTAAGCATATATATATATATATATATATATATATATATATATATATATATATATAAAATATAATATATAACATATATAATAGACATATTGTCGCTGCAGTGCTGCTGGGGATGGAGAGGA